>JAIPMN010004543.1:0-19130 GCA_020650975.1 Apostichopus californicus | reverse complement strand
TTGAAATCTGAAATTTTCTTTGTACGCTGCGCGCCAACCGATGGTGGCGCTCCGCTTAGATAGTACTTATGGCCGGAATATTCGAATCGATTACGTCCCCCCCACGTTTTAAATCGGATTGACGCCCCTGTCTACAGCCCATGTCTTGCTGAGGCCTTCGGTACGGCGTACTTCCACATAGGCTAAACACAGTTCGACGAGCACACCAGTAGCCTATATGTTTACAAGGATCGGATATATGACGGGGTATTGGGGTTGGGGAGACTGGGACACTTGTGCACGCGATATGAGCGGTTTACATACGTGCGTACACCAACAAGTACAATTATATAGCGTCAAAACTACGATAAATCGATATCTTGTATAGGACGGCGGCCATCTCCATACCATGAGTTATTTGGCCAGTGTCACATTTTGTGCAAATACCAAAAATAAGCCTATAATATTTGCAGCCCCCAACTCAATATTTTTGTGAAAATTTGGGCAAAATGCTGAGAATTTTTCGGGCACCTTCTGAAAGAAAAATAAATTGCAATGACGTAGCTAAAGGAAATCAATAGTTTAAAAAAAATTCTCCTGGGTAATTAAAATAAAGTTCTAAATTTGCCCGACTAATTCGCCATTACTAATGTAAAAGAAAGTTTTGACATAATTGGCCCTCCATGCCTCTCTCATCTACATAAGACATTTCGTTGTTTACATTAGCATCCCGCGGGCGTGATTTTTTTCCCCAGGATGGTTGTGGGTAATTAACATAAAGTAGGCGTGTTAAATGCATTCCTGTACAATCACGCGTCCTGCTCAGTGCAGAAGCACTGCTTCCAGAGGAGCCCTTATTGTGTGAGCGACGAGTGCTGTAATTACCATTAAGGTGCGTATACTGGGGACCGCGTGAGGGCTATGGGGAGCGGGGGTGTGGGAGCCGCAGCAAGGATGAGGGGATGAAGTGTATAACTAATAGTATATAGGCCTATGCAGCGTTATGTCATTCTGGAAAATATAGAATTGTATAGGCCCATATAAAAACATACCATGCGGGTTATATGCATTATCGTAGATTGAAGCCTTTTAATTTACCGCGCTAGAAAGTTGGCCTTTTGACTGCATGGTCATTCATTTCGTACTTATCATATGTGGAACAAACTTAAATAGAGAGAAAAGAGGGAAAAGAGATTACAAGAGGAATAATCGTACATTACTGCGATAATACTGCTTTAATGTGCTCGATATGACAGAAGTTGTATAGTTCTTATGAACAGCTATCTAGTTTACGGCTAGTACAGTGCATGCACGCGATATCCAAGTTGTTGTGTGATGTACGAAGCATGGTACGGTATTTGTAACAATAGCAGTATAGTACAGTGCATAGGTCATACCAAACTTTCCTGAAGTAGGCCTACTGCACATGTGCACTGATTGAGACACGCCTCCTTTATGTTAATTACCCACAACCATCCTGGGAAAAAAAATCACGCATCCCGCGGATGATGAGATGTAGTAACCGATGCATGCCTATATGATATTTGTACATTGACATGTTGAACGCGTGCAGAGCGCGTGAACAATTTTGATTAATTTTTCGGGCAAGTCCTTACAGCCCCCCCCCCCCCAAATAAAATTGGGCTCCTACGCCAATGTTTATAAGTATGGTTCCCAAATCGTCATTTAAATGGAAAATAATTTCAGATCAAGCTTGGTTCTATCGTATTCTTCAGATGGACATTACCCTAATAGGGGTGGGGGAGTGGGTGGGGTGAGATTTGAAATTTTGATATTGAATCTGGTAAGGTTTTGTGTTGTTTTCCATCAATCCTATTATTACTTTGATTTCAACCTATTCATTCCAAATTACTTCTACAATTTTAGATTTCAGTGACCACTATATTCTATTCGTATCACCAACCAGTATAAATACAAACAGTGCAATTGTGTTGTGAAATTGAGGAAGGGGGCCTTTGTGTATCCATTTTAATACATGCAACCCTTTGATTTTTTCAAAAAAAAATACTTTAGAATAGCTTGCGATATTGATTGTGACAGAATATCCTTATAAAATGAAGAAGATACATGTCGTCCGTTGAATATAATATATTTATTTCAAGATAAACCATTTACAAAAATGATAAGTTTTACATGTTTAAAGGAAAACCAAATAAAAATTTCTTTGAGAAATTGCATACATATCAAAGCTTTCAGAGACTCCCAACATCAAGGTGACAGGTATAACAGCAGGGTCGGGGCAGCAGAGTGGAACACTTAAAGAATATTACCTCAAATTTAACATAAAAACCAATGAAGCTGATCAGAACCAAGGTAGAACAGTTGGGTTCAGGAAATGAGCAGTACACTACCTGAACATTAACATGAAACATTGAGTCCTGTCAAAGCCCGAAGGACAATCGCTGTGGCAACTGGGGAGACTACCAAGGTGGATGGAGTAGATGCACAAACAATCGTGCAATACAAACTTACTTTACCTTGCAAGTAACAAAGTATGACTCCTGAAGAATAGGTAATCACCATGGCAACCAATAAATCAACTCCACAAATAAAAAATTGATTCACCATCACACTGGGAGCTAACTGTACTCTCAGCATGTGGTAGCATAATATTTTTGAATCCTTTCCAAAGGGAGTCAAGAAAGGTTTACGTCTAATATGATACACACTTGAAATGAGTTAGAGGGCACGACATTTCAATCCTGGCCGGATCTTCTTCTTATGATATATTAAGTAACCTCAAGTGAATTGTGATAAAGATACATTCTGATGTTGAAAAAATGGGTTCATAAAGCATTAATGACCTACGGGGGATAAAGACCTCCATATGAACCAGCTCACTAAAACTACTGATACAATTCGTCTTCTCAACTTCAAATCTGGTGAAAAAGGTACAAAGTTTGGATTCTGTTACAGACATACAGACCAGGGCTGGAATGACCCGATGGCAACAAGGATAAAATAAGGATGGTGCCCCTAAAACCTAGGTGACAGCAATGAAGACAAAATTGAGCTTAATGCCCCTAAAAATTTCCTTAATGCCCTTTAAATATCATCTGTTACCGATGGCAACAACTGCCAAGCCTCGTGAAACAAGTTGCTACAGGTGCTCTCATAATCATTTCAATAAGGGCTAAAAAATTGTCCAAAATGCCAATAACATATATCCCAGAAAACCGCTATTAAGCAGCTGTGGGAAACTGAATGATCTAGATGTAAGGTTTTACAAACGGTCTCGAGAATCCTTCCTGCTACTCTCTGACATTTCTGGATGTGTTTTCTCTCACTCTGGAAAATAACTACTTGGATGCCATTTAAGATTTTGCAAAAATTGTCAAGGTGCTCTTGGCCATTTGAAAAGCTGAAAAACTGCGATTTTTCATTCCATTTCAATGAAAGTCTAGGTCAATTTCCAATTTGCCATCATAAAATAGCTGCTTTGTCCCTCTCATTCTTTAATCTGAGCTCTGGGATTAACCCCCTGCAAGCCTAAATGATCATTTTCATGACTGATAGGTAGAGTCTGCTATTAACACCACAGGGTGTACCCTCCCCACTTTTGGTTCGCTTGAAATGATATAAGCAAATAATTACTATAGTCCAGTGATGCAAAACATTGATCTATTTCTTGTGGGGGAACTTAATTTGTTACATTTGAATTATCCACTGTTATAGGCTACAATGAATACCAACAAGTTTATGAGAGCGATTACTGAATCATTAAACAATGTTTACTCAATGACAAAAATTGCAATACCACATCATCCCTAGATGGAAGCCACAACATCAGCCCACACATTTAGAGGTCTGCTAACCCTAAAACATTAAAAGTCTGATCAGGGCACAACATCCTCTGTGGTGGTAACACCAATCCACATCAAACAGATCTAGATCTGATCAATGTCGTAACTATTAAAGACAAGATAGATCACAATCATCAGATTTTCCTTGTTTTACATTTGAAGAGGACCCCCTCAACCCGGCACCCCCAAAGTCGATTTTTGTAAAATTAGAAGAAACAAAAAAAATTGTTGGCTAGAGCATGATTCAAATCAGTAACCACAGGATTACTAATCCTTTGCTCTATCAAGCGAGCTATCCAGCTCTAGTTTGATGGATAAAAACATTTCTTTGCTGTTTGTGGATGGAGGGGGGGGGGGGGGTGCTGGTAAGAAGCAACAGTATGTCACATACTATACCAGGGACAGCATGTCAGTTTCAAGATACAACCCAGAAAGCAGCAGGGCAGCCATTTCAAGTGAAATGTTGAGGTCACTAGTTTGAATCCTGTTCAGGCCAAGCATTATAAGGTCACTTCAAAATTGATTTTAATTTCCCCAGTCCATTTTCCATTTACTTATTATCAACATTTGTACTGTAAATAATGCCATATCAACCTAAGATATCCTGGACAAAGCTGATATGCCACAGGTATGGGAACCATGGCAATAAAACCCCTTTTTGTAACATTTGGAAAACATTTGGAAAATGGTTATTTGCATAAGATATTTCTATTCAGATTTGATAAATCAAACATTCTGTGACTGACAGGAGACTTATGAGTACATTCATCATACCTCTCGCAGAGGCGGAGTAATTAATTCATCTGTTCTTCTTGACACTCTGGTGCTGACATGGATACATTCTTCATAGCAGCTTCAATATCTCTCATTACCAGTTTTTGCTGTGACTCCGAGATTCCTTGCAGCAGAGTTGATGTGTTCTCAATTGCGCTCTCAAGTTTTCTTAATGCTACAGAGATGGGAGAGAAGGGCAAAACATTGATGGGAACGTTACCTAGGGTTTTTGTTTTCACTGATTTGGTTACACAATAATGGATATATGCTAAAGAGGTAAACCAACTGTCGGTTCTAATCGTTATAGATCACCGATGAACATGAAACTGATATGGATATTTAAAAGTCAGGTGTGCACTTCTTATGGCATTGGACAACAAAGGTTTAACGAGGAAAACGATACTGCATAATCTCGATATTAATTAATCTAAGTTAATTTGGATCAGTAACATTTACTGGCAAATATTAGTTGTGATCAATGTGCAACAAAGGTAGGACAACTATACTGCATAATCTCGATATTAATTTATTTAAGTTAACTTGGAACAGTTATTATATTCACGGCAAACTACTTGCTGTGATCATAATGAATCATCGATGAACATGAAACTGATATGGATAATTAATAGTCAGGTGTGCACTTCTTATGGCATTGGACAACAAAGGTGTAATGAGGAAAACGATACTGCATAATCTCGATATTAATTAATCTAAGTTAATTTGGATCAGTAATATTTACTGGCAAATATTAGTTGTGATCAATGTGCAACAAAGGTTAACTAGGACAACTATACTGCATAATCTTGATATTAATTAATCTAAGTTTACTTGGAACAGTAATATTCACGGCAAACTACTTGCTGTGATCATAATGAATCATCGATGAACATGAAACTGATATGGATAATTAATAGTCAGGTGTGCACTTCCAAAAGCAAATCTAGCTGAAATGCAAATGCTAGCTGAATAGCCAATTTGTTTGATTAAGGCATAAAAACATTCAGTTTTAAAACTGTTATTTATTTCATCTTGAAGGATATGACATCCAAAGAATCTTTTACGAAGAACCAAGATAGATTCAAAAGACTCCATTAAGGTATACGCAATGCCATCTGAAGAGGTCACTGCCATGTTATACTAAATATACATAATGCTCCGACTCACCTTGCGCTGCATCGAATAACCTATCTTCATCATTTCCGCTCGTCTTAGTCCTCTGGTCTCTGAGAGATGATGAGTACGACTTGATATTCGTTATGAGTAGTTCCTCTTTCTCCATCTGGATGGTATCTTGCAGTATTATGCATATATCCTCCTTGTTAAGTATCCCAGACAGATGTACGATGGCCTGACATAGCTGCAAAAAATCAAGAACAGCATTAAAATGGTAGTTTTAAGTCTGTAAAAGAACTGCAGAGTTTATAAATATTAATTACATTACTATCAATATGAATTGAACCTCTGGATTGAAACCCATCATGAAAGAAGACAATATTGGTTTAATGTTCTTAATAAACAGGTAATGGTTGGGGGGGGGGGGAGAGGGGGGTAATGACTTGATCTGTTCTAAAAGCAGTGGTAAGCACCCTCAGCCTGTTATCACAGGTTTATTACAATGTCACACCATCACTCATTACATGACATATTTCTGTTTACCTGTTGACTAAGTGTGTCTCTATATGATAGCTCAGAGACAACTTCCACACTGTTTAGTATGTTATCAATGGTTTCTATATAGTACCACACATTTCTGTTTACCTGTTGTCTAAGTGTATCTCTATTCGATAGCTCAGAGACCACTTCCACACTGTTTAATATGTCATCAACGGTTTTCTATATAGTACCACACATTTCTGTTTACCTGTTGTCTAAGTGTGTCACTATGCCATTGCTCAGAGACAACTTCCACACTGTTTAGCGTGTCATCAAAGGTTTTCTATATAGTACCACACCATCAAACATTACATTACATATTTCTGTTTACCTGTTGCCTAAGTGAATATCTATATGATAGCTTAGAGACCACTTCCACGCATGTCATCAAAGGTTTTCTATATAGTACCACACATTTCTGTTTACTTGTTGTCTAAGTGTGTCTCTATTTGATAGCTCAGAGACCACTTCCACAGTTTAGTATGTTATAGTACCACACATTTCTGTTTACCTGTTGCCTCAGTGTGTCTCTATACTTGAGTTCAGAGATCTCTTCTACATCATTTATTAATTCTATGGCTTGAAGGAGACTTGTCCATAGGTGTCTGATTTGAGATCCGTAAGCAGCTCGATTCTCTATCAGTGACAAGGCGAGGGCAGCGTTTATTCTGACCTAAAATGATGAAAAGTAAGACAAATACATGAATACATATAAAATATAGAGATTTTACTGAAAATAAACAAAGACAAGAATTATTTTAAACTTCAGGAATGAGTTCAATTGTATGGGCACATTGAATACAGTAAACAAGAGCTAAGGTAATGGTTACAACTAAAACAGCTTGATAGGCCCAACTTTATTAATAGCCTCTCAATCTTTGCAAAAAACAGTATAACATGTTCGTTTTGTCAACTGAGTAGGGTGCTGCTGCCACTAAGATATACATCAGATATGTAACATTTACATATGCATGTTTCAGCTAAGATATGCATGAATAGTTAGATATGTAATATTGCATATGTATACTGCCGATATGTAACATTACATATCATGTAAGGCATAAATGCTGAAACTAAGATATGCATAAAACATTCATAGCATTGCATATGCATGATACAGCTTAAGTATGCATGAGTTGTACGAAGTGTAACGTAACTCATGCATGTTGCAGCTAAGATATGCATGGAAAGAAAGATAAGTGACATTGCATTTGCATTCTGCCGATATGTAATATTACATATCATGTAAGGCATAAACGCTACAACTAAGATGCATAAAACATATGTACTATTGCATATTCATGATACAGCTTCAGTATGCATCAGATGTATGATATGAACATTACATATCATGTAAGGCATAAATGCTGTGCAACTAAGATATGCATAAAACATTTGTACTACTGCATATGCATGATACAGCTTCAGTATGCATCAGATGTATGATATGTAACATACCATATGCATAACATGCAAGTTATAAACGCTGCAACTAAGATATGCATAAGACCAATGTAGCATTGCATATCCATGATACAGCTAAAGCATGCATCAGATGTACGCTACTGTAAAGCAGCTGGGGAATGTTGTAAATAACAACTAACCTTGAAGTTTTTACAGCTGACTAGCAGCTTTGTAAAAGATGTGAATATGTCTTCCTGCCAAGCTCCCCCCTCCGCTGGTAAATTTGAGTTTCGGAAAAAATTGCCCAGAGCATAACAGGAGTTCCATCTGACCTGTGGAGAAAATCAAACAAACAAGTACATGCTAATGTGGATCATTCTAAAGGTATTACTGATTCTTTTATTTAAAACATTAAACTTGTTTAATTAGCAAATATAATACATTCTTGGAATAACAAAGCATTTTTCACTTATAAACTTCATCTTTTCTTCTTACATATTTTTGGTTCGAAGCAAACAGCAAAAGGAAAAGTGGGTCATGTGCTCGCATCGCCTATATTTTAAATTTAAAATATATCCATCCAAGCACAATACAAATGACTTAATGAAGGTTTGAGAGGGGTTTGGCTTGTCCAAATGTGAAGTCACCGATGCTGCTAAACGACAGTAAACTCCATGTGAGAGAGGAAATAGTCAGACTTTGTGAACATTTCTAAATTACTTTAGCATGTGATTAATACTGAATCGTGAAAAGGTGTCTGGGTAACAAATTTTCAGAACTGAATGGAAGTATTTTTTTCCTACTTAATTTAATCGATTGGTGAAAGTATATAGCAGATTGTCTTAGTTAGATCAGCTGCAATCTTATTTTGAGTAATACTTTTCTAGTAACTATCATATGCCATCATTCCTAAGTTTTATTAATTACTACTTGTACTTCAGTTTCATATGGCATATGAGACATAAATTTGGAATTGAACTAATATATTTGGCAAAAGTGCCCATGATACACCACAAAGAGCTCCTTTCATATCCAAGATAATTTTAAGCATACTAATATAGCATGTTAATATTATATTAAATAATATATTAAATATATTATATTAAATAATATATTACAAATAATATATTACAAATAAAACTTTAATCAAGTTACCTTCATAGCTCCTGTGTTAATATTTCTGAGTAAAACTTGGACAGCTTTGTTGATTAATGACTGAAAAACACTCTTTTCTAGTAAAAGAAAGACAATGGAAAATGTGACATAATTCAAACCAAAACAAAAATAATATTCCTTCAAGACAAGAAATTTTCTATAAATACATAAAAAGGTAATACAGATTACAGATAAGGTGAATTCAAGAGTTATTTGTCAAGACATATACTGTGAGACTTACTCAAAGTGTGAGCCTCTAAGATCCTTCCCAGAAGACCAAGAGCCCGGACCGAATTCGACTTCACTTTGTCGTGGTCGGCGGCTCCGTTTACAGCAGCCTCCAACAGACGTTGAAGTAACAATTCTGAAAATGCCTGCAGGAAGTTACAGTCACCATTTTGTCTACAGACAAAAAAAACAATAAAACAAGCAGTGTTTACAATGATGTTATTTTCTTACTTTGATATTTAGCAATTATTCTTAATATAAACCTGCAATACATAACCAGGGAAATCAACATCTGTGCTGCCTACAGTTTCAATGATTATCAATCAACACATCATTTTCATAAAGGTAAACATAACTATGTGTTAAAAGGCACTTATTTTTGTAAGTTTTTAGTCTTTTTGTGGTAAATCCTACAAGTTTAGGCTGTACAAAAGTAGGACCTCCAAGCGCTCCCTCCAAGAAACTAAAAATGACACTCAATTTCAAGATGAAATGTAATGGTCCATTTCTTACAATTTCCCTACATAAAGTCATAGCATACTATGGGATGTACCACACACTTTTTGCAAATTGTGTGTCCTTCCAGGGACAGATTCTTCATTAAGAAATTGAGGGGTTACTATACTAATTACACAGAAACTCTATTGCGTAATCAGTATATACCAGTGTAGGAAAGACCTGATTTTCATCAAACCTCTAACTGCTCTACTAGAAACCACGACTCTTCAAGTTGCTTAATGTGTCGATTATAATCAATTCATTGATGTTTAGTTTTGTTCTTTTTTGTCTGATACTAATTTACCACAATAATGGGTCATTAGTTATGATGAGTCAAGTTGATTTTGCACTTACTATATTGAGAAAAAGCAGCTTTGACAGTGATTCACAAAGCATAGCTGAATTTTTTTCTGGTCTATGAGTGGTTGTCCACATTCAATGGGCGAGTAGATCTAGGTTCTAATTCTCTCAAGAGTAGCTGACCTGACATTGTTAAAATATGAGGAAAGTGGGCGATCATTTTTAGTCAAGAAATGTGATCTCCATGACTACCAACTGTATCATGGTGTTTTCATACTGACTCACATATTAGAATGAAGGGCATCACACAGGTTTCCCAGTGACCAGGCAGCTCTCATTCTTACGTTAATAGAAGAATGCTGCATACATCCAAGAATGGCATTTGCCGTGTCTGCAACAAAAGTGACATCCTGAGAAAAAAGAAAAGGAAACAGGATTAATTGTAAACTATGACTTTTGAAGAACATACAGTTACCTCTGAGACATTCAAAATGTTCATGTTTTAAGTGATGTCAGTATTAAAGTAGCAAATTATTAAGTCACATCTGATAATATTTTTTAATCTATGACTCAACTGCAGCACTACAGGAAATTACAGGAATCATGTCCATGTAGTATAAAACATTTCCAGCTTAATATCTCCGTCACTTCACTCTTCAAACTGTCTTCATTCATTTGAAAACTAAGGTGGCTTCATAAGGACGGAGAAAAAAAAAAAAAAATTCCCAAATCTCAAAATTTTGACTTTTAATCTCAAAATGTTCACATATTATTGCCAAAGTTGGACTTTTTATCTCAAAATTTTGACTTTTCATCTCAGGATTTCAAAATTTTGCCTTGGAAAGTCAAAATTTTGATTTCCTATGTCCTTATTAAGCCGCCGTAGGAAACAGTCGACTCAACGCTTTAAGTAACAAAAATGTTTCAAACTTGAACTATTCACGGATTTGTAAGAAAAACAATTATTTGAACCGAATGAAACAAACGATATCTTTAAAAGTTTAACAATTTTGATTATAAAAGCTGTCCTCACCTCTCTAAGGCATGGATATTGCACTATTATGCCGAGGGCCCTGATGGAGGCCATTTTGAGTCTATAGTCCTCTTCGTTGACCAATCCGAGAAGAACGGTCATAATGAGAATGCGATGGTGAACCTGGCGTGAAAGAAGTCGTACAAACACACACACGTCACAAAAAGTTACATATAGAGATAAATATGATATCAACCCTTTTGTTGTCAAGTGATTGTTTATGAATCTTTTTACATGTTATAGATAATAAGTAGTAGGACAGATGGATTCCATAGTTTTCAAATCAGACATAAATTATATCAAAATAAAATAAAACTGTTAGCAAACTGCTTATCCACTAGAGAGCCTGTGTAGGAGAATGTGTAAAAGTAAGTTGGCCTGACGTTTCGATCCTTACCGGATCTTCTTCAGAGGCTAAATGACCAATAAATTCTTCAGAGGCTATATGACCATAAATTAAATCAATGCATCAAATGTCGCATTAAATCTCAATTTACACAGATATGTCCTCTTTTCTATCTTACACTACCGTCCAGTTAGATTTACAATAACTTTGACAGATGCCTGGATGTTTAGGTCGTCCCACAAAGTTTGTAATAAATGCAGTAGACAAGCTTCCTTCATATGTATAATATAATAGAATAATATTTGATTTTTTATATAGAGCTTTATACCAGCGATAGGTTTCAAAGCGCTTTACAGACGTTATATTACCCCTGGTCAATGATAACCTTGTCCCAGAGACAATCCCTCCAGGCGGCTGCAATTATATACTGCTCCCAAAGACAAGTTACCTCACAGGTACCCATTTAACCACTGCATGGAGAGAGGCAAGTGAGATAAAGCATCATGCCCAAGGACACAAGGTAATGAACTAGGCAGGAATGGAACCAGCAATCCTTGGGTCACAAGCCTTAGCCAATTGGCCACCATGTTTATCCATGCAGCTACTCTAATCTGAGCACACAAAGAGCAGTACTATACATTTTACGTAGAATTTTACTTTACGCAGACTTCTTTCCATACAATACAAGTGTAATTGCCCTCACAGGTAGTATTTCCATGGTATGGGGTCCAATCGTACCAAGGCAGTCACAAGCCGAGGCCTGGAGAACCAAGTGAGATGTATCTTGTAATACTGATGGCAGAGCACCGCTAAGTACACCATTCCACACTTCAACCACCTAGAAAAATAAAGAAATATAAATCAAAATGGGAGAGCTGATACACATTGTCATCGTTGCCGATGTGTTTTCCTAAGGGTGGTTGCAAGAGAAATTTCGGTTGGGTTGAGTTCGGGCAAAGGTGGCTGCTGCCCTCGCCGAATGGTGTTTTAGGGGGGTGTGGCCTTTTATATACCCGCCTCTCTACTCTGTATTTGTATGTACGGTGTGAGTTGCAGGCTTCATTCCTCTCCTGGTTCGGAGTGGTGTCGCTTGTGCTCTGGTTGCAGAAAACGTACGTATATAAACAAGCTGTTAAACCCCAGAAAGGCGATGTATGTCACTGCTTGTTGTCCTGGTAGTTTTTTGTCCGGTAAAGCCACGTGTGCAAAATAAAGGGTAGGTACCTCTGAATACGTGTTTAGCTTTATTGAGCTGATACATATTAGCAAAGAGTTACAAAGAGATACAGGTTGTTCTATGATAAACCTAAATTTTCAGTCCACCATTATCCATGATTTATCAGATAAACTAGACATGACATGTCATAATCATGTTTTACTGAAGAAACCTCGGTACATCACTTACAGAAGAACGTGACTCTGTCTTGTCTGTGATTAGCTGGATTACATGTTACTTTTTAATTTCTACAGTTAAACTTGAAAAATGAGGTTATTTTGATCTCTAAAACTTCACGCATTATGACTTTTCCCTTTGCAACGGATCGTGTATGTGGAATTGCAAAACATGAACCATAGGCCTGACATATATAAAATACATCACAGAAAAGTTCAAACTATTTATTATTGTGGTGAACATGTCCTGGGGTCATTATTATACAGTAGATAGAAATGATTGCGGACAAAATTTAGAAGAACAAGACACAAAAGAGAACAGAGAAAGTCTAGTAATATCACCAATAAAACCAATAAAACAAGGCAACGAAGAACATATGACTACACTATTATTACAGTTTTTAATTTGTTTAGGTCATTCAATGTAAGTGACTACCGTTTTAATCCCATTCTAACTTGCACTCACATACTCAGACGAATTTCTTTTAAATCTTTTCAGGTGTGTTTGTACTGAAATTGCAAATTTATGACTCAAATTATCACAGCATAACTACACATGTTTTGTTGTTGTTGTATGTTTTGCTTATCACAATGTATAGCTCACATGTCCAACCGCAGAAGAATATGTAACTAGTGATTTGGTAAGCAATATGAACCATGATTCGGTTAATAATTAAATATTTCCTATTCAGTCATGAATCATTGCTAATCTTAACAACATTTCCGTCTTCACAAAAATGTTAATAACCCCATCTTCTACAACAATAACATGGTTAGTTTTTAGTGGATGCTTCTTCATCCACAACCGATGTTTCCTTTGTTCAGGAATTATGGGATATTTCGGCTATTGGCTAACTAAGCTGTAAAATACAGAGGTTTTAATTGGAACCCTTATGAATGATGTGATGGGTTTGATACAAGTTTGATCCTATTTTGGGTGTAGACAAGTCTTAAATTATGTGTAAAAGTAAGTTGGCCTGAAGTTTCAATCCTAGCAGGATCTTCTTCAGAGGCTAAATGACAAGTAACAGTAACAGAAGGGACAAAAACATGCACAGAATACAGACAGGTTAATGAGCATGGTGAACACAAAGAGATAGATGTAAGGGAATTAGTAGACAAGGGATGGAGAGAAGAAAGCAACAGGGGAAGAGAAGAGGTAGGAGATAAACAGTGGAGGGACAAAGAGAGGATTAAGGGAAGGGGGTAGGGAATAAACTGGAGAAGGACAAAGACAGAAGTCTTAAATTAAGAGGGCTGAACACACCTGATGGACGGCCAACTTAGATCCTGACACAGGCTCTTCTGTCAACTTCTGCAGCATTGACTTGCCAAGCTCCTCTAAAACCTTGTATAAACAGGGAAAAAAAAAATAGCCGTAAACAATTTGACTCCTTTTAAATACTTTGGGCCTACTTTGTCTGATTCATTGTATACTCCTTTCATTCTCAAGAAGGTTAACAGCTCTTAATGTAATTTTATCAACTCTTTCCTTTCAATCCAATAATTTGACATGAATTTTCTGTTCGACTATGTGGATAGCTATCGATACATACATTATACTGAAACTATTGTATCAAAAATGACTTCAGTGGGGACTTATATAATGAATAACTAAGTCTGATGATATGATATTATTTCCTATGAGTCTACTACTGCATATAAACCAAAGAATATTACCAAGGCTATAGAGGTTCTGTCTGAAACTTGCCAATCATTTCATAATTAATATCTTTATTGAAAGTGTTGTCCTTACATCACATGTCAATACTTGTATCATATGTCAATACTTGTATCACATGTCAATACTTGTAGCAGGTAAAGTGATGTGCTTTTCAAAGTCAAAGTGTACAGAATTGAAGAAGTTCTTATTTTTTAACAAATTTTTACTAGTGGCAGATCCAGGGTTTTATTGGAAGAGCGGGGCAGGTTTCTTGGAAGAGGGAGGTGTCCTGGAAGAGGGGGCCTGGGAGAGGAGTACGGATAGATACCAAAATTACTGCCAAAATAAATGTGCATAAGGAAACCTCAGTAAAGGGTAAGGAATACCTGTTCAAGAAGCATGCCAAATTTTCCCAATATCTGTGCTTGCCTTGCTTGGAGCAAAATTATGTTTGCAGTTAATTTATAGTGCCACAAACTTTCACAAGAAGGGTTCAGAGCACCTTGGACCCCCTCCTGAGATTTGCCAATGCTAACTAATGACAGGCACAAAATTTTTGTTTATTGTTTCTCTTATAACCGGTGCTGTGGCCGAGTGGATAAAGGCGATGGCATTTGAAGCAATGAGGCTTAGTAATAGGGAGGTTTCCGGGTTCGATACCTGGCCGGGTCATAGTGATATGGGTATTTCATCAAAGAGTAATCTATGGTATTCCCATCTGAAATGACTTTCTAAATTGAAAAGATTCCAAATTTGATGTAAAATGTTAAATTGGAAGCCACCCGACATGTAAGTTGTAATCCATAAGCCCTTGCAGGTTTCTCCCACATTTGTGGTCGATTAAACGTTGTAAATATAACTGCTAATTATTATAATTATAATTATTGAAAAACAATTTTTTTTTAGCTGAGGTACTCAACCAAAACAATTCCATACCTTGAGTCCATGGAGCCTGACTTGGTCATCATCCCCTCTCATCAAGCAGGTCTGAATCACGACAGTCAGTTGACCCAGGAAGGGATGAACCAGTTCAAAGTAATGCTTGATGATTTGGGTCAACACTTGGAGAGCTTCTAAACGAACCGGAAGGACCTCTATGGTGCTGCACGAAAACACACAATTAATCAATTAATATAAGACCTAACCCTTTCTGACATTGAAAAGTTAAAGGCAATATTGGCTGGAACAGGATTCAATCCTATGGTCTTGAAACAAAGTATGATGGTAATTTATACCCATGATACCGTAGTAGATGTGGTAGCAACAAGGTTATAATGAAGAATAGTTTTTGCAACTACAAAAAAACAGCACCATTTGTAAAATCAAACATGTGTGACAAGGTCAATGCTGGATCATACAATATGCAAATGAGGCAAGAGATTAGGGGCCCCCAAAGTGACCAGGGTCAAGGGGACCACAGGGGTTCCCCAAGGGTCAAGGGGCCTTTTTGAATACTTCCACTCAAGAGATACTAGTTTTTCCTTTTTCCAGCTATGCTTGCAAAAGAATGTTGGAAGAGCATATGGTGCCATAGGGCCCTACCAGGTGTGTTCTTCAAATTCTTTTTATAGTCTCTAATATAGCACGGACACTTCGAAGTTCAGACACCTAAGCCTTAAAACACCCCAAAACTATATCTTCTGGTATAAATCACCTGAAAATATACTTGATATGGTGGGAGAAGTGTGTTATATTACGATACACGGCCAAACTTTCTTTCCTGCAAACTGTTTTCACGTTGTATTCCAAGAAGATTCTTCGTGATTGTGGAACTGGTATTTCTTTGCTAGAGTATTGCGAAGTTCGGACACCCGGCCCATAGTGTGGGGCTGGTGATAAAATTGGTGGCGCAGTTGCTCTTTCAGTAATTATAACAGACTTCATAGATCTCCGTCATTTTATTGACAAATATGTAA
Source organism: Apostichopus californicus (assembly GCA_020650975.1). NCBI lineage: Eukaryota > Metazoa > Echinodermata > Holothuroidea > Aspidochirotida > Stichopodidae > Apostichopus > Apostichopus californicus. Next base: position 2,965 of record JAIPMN010004543.1, on the reverse strand, counting down.
GTACTTACTGGCACACAGGTCATTTTGGAGAGAAAATAACTGTAGCTTTGTAGTTTTTCGTGAAATTGGCTGTTGCTATAGGTTGTCATGGTGAAATCGTGTATTTCTTAGGGGTGTCCGAACTTCGCAGTGTTCCGAACTTCGCAATACTGACTATACTACATAAGTTTGGGGGACCTTTATGATATAGCATACATCATAGGCAAATGCTCTACTACTATTATTAGATAAAATTTGTATATTTTGAGGGTTGGATGGTGTGGGGGGGGCGGGGGTTGGAGGGGGAGGGTCTCCTATGCTATTAGTCCGATGAAAAACTTTGTATTCTTAATCATGAATAGGTAGAAAGGATGCATTATATTTCATAAATAAAGTAAACTCTATATAAAGGAGCTTCTTCTACAAATGACATCATACTACAACAACAGTCATTACTTAGAACTCTTTTCCAACTATTTTTTGTTAAATAAAGCACATATACAGTTAAAACAAATCTTTACCCACTGGGATTTAACACTAATAGTGCAATTAATCATATTTTTTACACCCCTCTGTAGGTTACCCTTACCTGAGAGGGTCTTTAACTGGTTCCTCTCCCCCAGTGATGATGTCAGAGCACCACTGAAGCAGCCATGACATCCCTTCTCTGTCTGGCCTCTTCTTATCCTTTACCGTAGATTCTACAGGGTCTCCCCTCCATGATAACGGTTCTTCTGTAAAATTTACACAAAGAGACAAAAGTTCTCCACAAGTTTACCTCTATCGCTATCAGAAATACCCACAAGTTTCATCTATTTCATGGGAGGAACCAGAATTTTATAAAGGAGTGGATGTAAACATCCTCCCCCCCCCGCCCCCACCTGAGGTCATTGATGCTGACTCACATCTTGGAAGGGGAGTCTGGGAGAATCCTCCAATGAAAGGATTATCCTTCTAGACTTCTAATGGTACATTCTATGACATCTTTTAACTGGAAATTAGGTCTATAATTTGGTCTTAACGGAACATTGTAAAAATAACTACGTTTTAGTTTTTGTTTGAGGTTGAAAAGGGGTTTTAAACCCCTCCTTCCCTCCCACCCCAATTTGCACCTGTATCTTTACAATGATACCTCTTCTTCTGTAAGTTTACTTCACTCCTACTAGAAACCTCTAATTCCAATCTCTACCAGATTTGCCAAATATTCCAACAAAATTGGAACTCTCTCCATTTGTAAGACATTTAAATGTTTATTAAAGGTGATAGATATTCCATTCTTAACGTTCAAAACCATCCAGTCAAATCCACTTTGTGAAACTGACATCTTTGAAATTGAAGGATCTGCTGGCCTTCACCTTCATTCAAGGGCTAGCAGCAGTAATAGTTAAAATATACACAACATTTCATCTTCACTGATTAAGCCATCCATATTCAAAGACAACAAAATCCAAAGCTCACAAAGGACTTATATTTAGATAATAGTTTTTTGCTTTGTTTAACATAACATTTTACATAACATGACACTACGTTAATAAAGTACATGACGCTACGTTAATACATTACATGAGGCTACGTTAATACAGTACATGATGCTACGTTAATACATAACGCTACGTTAATACATTATATGATGCTACGTTAATACATGACCCTACGTTAATACATGACATGACGCTAAGTTAATACATGACGCTACGTTATTACATTATATGATGCTACGTTAATACAAGACGCTACGTTAATACATGACATGACACTACGTTAATACAGTACCTGACGCTAAATTAATAAATTACATGACGCTAAGTTAATACATTACATGACGCTACTTTAATACAATACATGACGCTACGTTAATACATTACATGACACTACGTCTATACATTACATGACGCTACATTAATACATTACATAATGCTTCGATAATACATGACATGACGCTACGTTAATACATGACATGACACTACGTTAATACATTTTATGACGCTACGTTAATACATTACATGACGCTACCTTAATACACGACACTATGTTAATACATTACATGACGCTACGTTAATACAGTACATGATGCTACGTTAATACATTACATGATGCTACGTTAATACATAACGCTACGTTAATACAGTACATGATGCTATGTTAATACATTCCATGATGCTACATTAATACATAACATGATGCTACGTTAATACATTACATGACACTACGTTAATACATTACATGACGCTATGTTAATACATAACGCTACGTTAATACAGTACATGATGCTATGTTAATACATTACATGATGCTACGTTAATACATAACATGATGCTACGTTAATTCAGTACATGATGCTACGTTAATAGATAACGCTACGTTAATACATGACATGACACTAAGTTAATACATTACATGACGCTAAGTTAATACATTACATGACGCTATGTTAATACATCACATGATGCTCTATACTTGTGTCATGTGATCCACGACTCACCTCTCTTATCCTGTCGTGTGAATAGAGTTTCTGAACCATCTCCCTTTGTGAATTTTGTATCTGTCAGAAGTTCAAAGACCTCAGGAAGAGGAGCTGAAGCTGACACGACGGCACCAAGACAGGTCAAACAGGCCGTACGGACACGATTATCTGACATGTGCAAAGATAATCATACTTGTATGTATGTATGTTAGATCCTCCTGCAAGCAGGAACTCGCGAAGAAGCCTCATTGGCTTATCAATGCCGCAAGCTGACCGAAGTCAGTCTCTTACATTCATATTTAACGTCCATGATTATGAATTGTCAATAACTCTGTAACTGGACGACATAAATTAGTCTTGGAGTGACTCGAACCCGGTTCTTAATTGCCATTATACTACAAAGAAGTTTACATTTGCATCCTGTTTTAGTCACAAACCACAATAGGTTATCAGGCAGGTATCAAAGCAAGAAATTCATAATAGTGATAATAACTTACTAATAAGCACAAAATTTATACTGTT
>JAIPMN010004542.1:0-52692 GCA_020650975.1 Apostichopus californicus | reverse complement strand
TAACGGAATGGAATCAAATATCGGATCAAGTCCCTCTAGTACCCGTTGTGTTTTTAATTTGGACTATACCATTTGGGTACGAGAGGGACTTGATCCAATACATCTTTCGTGAATGATTAATTTTAGCTATCCAACTTTAAACTATGAAAGATACTAAAGAACCTAATATATAGTTTATTTCCATACTTCACGCATGCCCTGTAGGCTATATCAGAAAACTTTTTAGCCAAAGTTCATGCATGGAAATAAAAAAGGGGGCGGTCGGCCTGATCGAAAAATAGAGTTCCTTTATAGAGAAGGAACTCTATCGTTGTATTGCACTTTGGTTATATATTTATGTGAACAAAATTATATATGGCAGTAAACGGTTTCCATGGTAAGCGACCTCGATCTTGTTGCATTTGTTTATTTGACCAATATGCATGTTTTTATTATGTTTGCCTAAAAAAAAGGGGGACTTTCTACTAATTATACGTTATGAACTGTATTTAACCATGTGACGCAAGTTTACATCGTTTGAGGACAAAGCCTATACGGTGTCGAGCGTCCTCGATTCTTTCACCCATATCAGTGACGATTTGATCAGGGCGAAATGCGTTTCCCTCTGTGCGCTTTTGTTAAACAGCCTGTGTAGGTGTAGCTGTATTATTTCAATAACTCGGTTGCTGTCATATCCCACTGAATTCTGACAATACATGAAAAGATCATATAAAGTTGAACGTAAAATTGAATTTACTCTAAACCAGAAGCTGGTTACATGTCAATACAAGGTTCCGCATGATCAGTTTGGGGATCTGGTGAGGGAGGGGGATGGAGAGGAGACTGGAGAGACAGGATTAACACATAAATGTATTTAATGGTGTATAGTAGCCATGCACTATCTATGAAATATCCCGGCGCACTGCAATAGCGTAGATGTCTTTAAGTACGGTACTAACTCCGTCTGTTCTTGAACAAAATTCTCAACATTTACCTACTAGCAGATTATGTGTTTTTATTATTACTATTATTATTATTATTTTTATTATTATTGCCCAATCATTAGAACCAAAATCACAATTTAATGTTAGATGTACCACGTGAACCCCGGGCCAAACAGGCAAATATCGAGGTGGGTGCATGGTCGGGGCAGAGGTTCGAACTTTGAGGTCACCAAGGGCTTAGCGATACAGCTCGAAATAGGCACTTTTGCTTGTAGAACAGCACAGTTCCATTGCTAGCAGCCGCAGTCGCTAAATTCATGATTCAAGTTGCACTCTATGGTGAGAACACCAGCGTAGGAATATCGTTGAAGGGCAGAATGGAACAATATTTCTTCAGTACGGTCGACTGTGTGGTCAATAATCACATAATCACAACAGTTTGGCCTATTCGCATGCAGAGATCGAGTGCGTGAAAAGTTCAAACCAAACAAAAGTATCCCGCTCTTTGCTATTGTTTTGGTCGACATGAACATTAATCGTAACAAAATTCTGCCTATGTAGAGGTAGGAGTTTTGGTTGCTGAAACAGAACAGGGACTTCCAACTCCATGATCAGAACCTCTCCACTCACCAATGGTTCTATTTCCTGTGCTGTGTGTCTCTAGTCTAAAGATTACCGCGGGTTAAAGTGTACATCATAGGAAAATTTAGAGGGATAGGGAACACAACCTATGCACCCCCCCCCCCCTCCCGGCATCCCATCATTTTTTCATCAATACCGATCGATTACGAGACCGACTTGCCATGACTAGTTGAGCAACGTTTCTCAAAATAACAAAAGTGGCAACTTGCTTTACTAATTACAACTGCACACTGTTATTAACTGGGAGTGCATGTCCCCCAGAAGCAACATCACTTTTCGATAGTTATTGTTCGCGTCTGTATCGCATCTTTAAAGAAAAAAAATCGGAAAATCAACAAAGCAAACATTTTCAGATTTCGGACATTTTGACGATTTGGTATGATCTTGTCAAAATGTGATTTTTCTGAGTTTTGTCATATTGCAGAGCTGATGGATCTCAACAAAAAATATTTTTTTATATTTTTGTCATTTTGACGACTGGATGCATCTCGCTAAAACGTCAGGTTTTCGTCATTTTGATGAGTTAATACCTCTTGACCAAATTTCATTTGTCAAATTGTTGACATTTTGACAACTTAACGCATCTTGACAAACGTAAATTTACAATTGTTGTCACTTTATGTATTGGTATGATGTAGGCAAAACGTAAATGTTCAGATTTGTGACATTTTGAGGAGATAACGCGTCACAGCGACACTCAGTTTTCGTTTTTTTTTGGCTATTTGGACGATTTGGTATTGGTCGATTAAGTGTGAATTTTCAGATTCATGTCATGTTGACAATTGTTACATTTCATCAAAACGTCACTTGACATGTCCCCTGTACGCTTCCTTTTAGTACCACTGTTCAGGGAGTTGTTCCATAACAACTCCCTGCACTGTTGAGTAAAATATCTCAATACAGTAAGTGTAGGGATGAGATAGCCAGACAGCAAAACTGCAGTGTGGTGTCGTTGATACTTCATGAACAATCTTATAATGAATGACACGTCACTAGGCTGTAGGGTATAGCCAGGATGAACAACATACTTCAATCTAAGTTGTACAGCAAAAAGCATTGAGATATGACAAACAATATTCACATTGGCAACTGGTGACCGAGATGGAAACTTTTCTAGTATTCAGCATACATACAGATTGAAATTTTCCAAAGACAACAGCTCAATGTGGTACACCTACAAGCCGTACATTAAACAGGCGCCGGGAGAATTTTACCCCATGGTCCCCAACATTTTGCGTCTGTTTTGCCTATAAAACATGTAACTAGGAGCCAGTTAATTTTAGTAAACGGAGCCTGATCATTTCCCCAACGTTACTACATCCAAACCTGAAGTTATTTGGCCCTGAATCTCGACAATTGCAAAATACAACGAAAAACTTCAACAACGGAAGCAAAGATAAAATACTGATGATTCACAATGATATCGTCACGTCCATTCCAATAGCAACGTTGTATGTACAAACAGTACAACGTTCATTACACAACTTTGTGCGTGCACAGGCAGGTATGCAGCGCCGTACATGGTAACTCCAAAAGTTACCGACGATGGAGATTCGGTCGAGACTTCTGATTCTTATCTACGGATGCCTTTAATATAATTTCCAATTGTCAACAGCCTCTCCTATTCTTATGAGGCGAAACGCACATGTATCTATTAGGCTGGTCGGTGGGAGATACGGTAGATTATAAAATCACATTGCTTGCAAGGGCTGAGCGAGTGTACGGCCGACATTTGCACTTGCACATGCAAAGAAACAAACATCAAGCTAATTAGTACAATGTGAGCATTGATTGTTTTTTCTGCAGATCCTTTGGAGCTAATATATTGTAATCAATGAACAAAACCACGAAACAAAAGAGGGTATTGCAAGATGAACAATTTGTCCAAGCTTCCAGGCTTCTTAAGATATCATAGTTAAGTTAGGTATAGTTTAGTAGAAAAAACTTGGATCAGGCGGGACACTCAATTCCCCATCAAGGACCCTATTGGAGAGAAGAAAAAAACTGAAGACACAAACACTCAGACCCGATCAATGCTTGTCCAAAGCATTCTTAAACCCATTAACACTACTTTGAAGACAATGTTTAGAAGGTTGCAGAGATGAGTCAATGTAGATACCTATAGGTCTCTTTCAACAAAGACCTACTTTATCTCCACATCATTATAAGATTGTAGGTATACTTTTGGTTACTATACCAATATGCATCACCTTGCATTTATCAATTTTAAAAAACATTTGCCATCCCTGAGACCAGGAAATTTTTTTTTATTCAAATCCGTTTGAAATTTCTCAGAATCACTTTAGGAAGAGACAAATACAATTTGGTGTCATCAGCAAACTTCTTAGCTGTACACAAAATATCTCCGTCAATATATAGGCAACAAACAACAAGGGACCCAAAACAGACCTTGTGGAACCCCACTATAGTAACGCCCTGCCAAGAAGAAGCACAGCCTTTAATTACCACCCTCTGTTTCCCATTACCAAGCCAATTCTCGATCCAAGACAGTAAATTCCCAATCATGTTTTACAAGGTTTCCATAATTTGACCCCTGGTGACCCAAATGACCTCCACCAAACAATAGGCTTCAACTACTCAATGTGGTTCTCCTACACACTAAATATGAGATTAGTGCAAGCTTCCCTTTTTAAATATCGTGTTTACAATCAAGGCGTCACATACACACACACACCCACGCGCACTCTTCCGCCTGCATGACGACAAAGGTTACGATTATCATCGAAACCAAAAATCATCTTGACGACTTAGCAACTCTCTTAGTGATGATTGATCCTAGCTTTCTACGTTCGTAATCCACTAAATTTCATTTCATGCAATCATCGAGAGTGCAGTTAAATCAAGGAGCTGCTACTAGCAGCTCCCTTGTTAAATTTAGTTAAAACTTACAACGTCAGAAGTAACCCTGACCAAGGATATCCATTCGAAGGTGAATTATCTTTGCGCGCCCTGATAAGTTCAGTCGAGCAGACGACAGCTGCATGCAGCACACAAAATCGCTCCGATCCTAATCATATGTCAACGAACACGCGTCCATATCGTACACAAGACAGACCACTGGTTTAACTTATCAATTTGGTGTATATATTTAACAGGTCTAAATGTTAATCCTACGCAAATGAGCAGCGCGATATGAAGTGCAAGAATTGCTGTAATTGTATTGTTTTTAAACGGGAGCTTTCATCTCGTAACTTGTTAGGCCACCCGAAATATTGCTAGACTACGTACAAACAATACTAAAACCTAGGGTAATTTAGGCCTAATGATAATATTCGATAGGCTGTTGTAACTTAGACTACAGTAATGTTATGTAGGCCTAGGTCTTTCTTTACCTGTCCTGCTACTTGCTAGTGTAACCAAGTAAAGGCTTCATAATTGACGCCCCTTAGTCCTTACACAGTTACACTTACAGAATTAAACACTCTTGAATTCCCGATAGGCCTAGGCTATATGGGCCACAGGTCGGGTTTTCACCAGAAAGTTTAAATTATACTGGAGTTCGCACCTCCAGCTGTAGAGCTGGATGCAATATCACTCTTGTGTGCACAAACCTTATGGTCAGGCAAGACCACTGTTTATTAATATTAAGCTTGTACTTCAGAGTTGGCTTCTTTGCAGAGTGCTTAAATATTATGCTACAGTTCCAAAGAAAGATAATCTTCCTAGACAGATAAGACTCACATATACTAGGCAGGAAATCGGTAACACTGGTTTGTTGACTCAAGTGATTATCATTAAGGCTGCACAATTTGTGTAAAGGGCATTTCATGTCATGCAGGATGATGCAGGCAACCTAAACTTTTTGCAGTGAAGTAGAGTTCATATTTCTTGAGTTTAAATCAATTTCAGGTATGTGCTGATCAAATAGTGTTTTTTTAAAGCTTTTAACACCCTCCCCCCAGTTTTGCACATATTTTTGGCATTTGGGTATCTTACTCCCTAAAATTAACCAAAAATTACCTCAACATGATACCACTACTCTCTGGGACTTGAGCTTAGACTTAGAGGCTGAGCATAGCAATTGTACAATGCATAGGCATAGAACAATTATTATTTTGAGATCATTACATTTCTGAGGAACTACACATGAAAAACTCGTACTGTTGAGTGATTTGGATTTTTCCTTGATAGACATCGTTGATCAAGTCCTTAACTGTGTCAATTATGAGCCCACCGTGCTATACCAAGACCACTTCTTCCGGTATGACATCACCATTTAGGATGTAGCCTAGTCTGGAGAGCATGAATATTTAGGCTAGTGCCGAAAAATTTACACTGAAATAGCATATTGAATTTGAAACACTGGAGGCACTTGTTAGGCCTAGTTAATAATAAATATTAAATGTTTGCAAGTTTCCATTGACAAAACTGCGCAACAGCTGCAAAAATATTTATGGAGACAAAAACAGACTAGCCTCAGCCTTCTAGTACTACTAGCTTTGAGATAGCTTTCCCCAAAACAAGTCATAAAAATACTGCACAACAAATTGATAAGCCTAGCATTTACGGAATTGCAATCATTCAGTTTTCTGTAGGCCTATGCGTGTTCTTAAAATGTCTTAACGTTATAAAGTATGCACATTAACCATGTCATAGCCTATCAGGTTGTCTTCATATTTTGTTGTTTGAAGGAATTTTTGGTTGTCCAAATGAATTAAGCACTTGGATATTTAAAATGGAGTGCCCACTGCCTTGCGTGAAAGCCGTAAGAAATATTGAATACTTACCTGTATCAATTTAGCCTTGTAGGTGAGTACTGAAACGTTAGGCTTTGCAGGCCTAGTCTATCGGCCTGAGGCAAAAGTCTTACTCTTAGTGACTAGTCTTACGGAGATCGACAAATCTTGGACAAAACTGTAGTGTAGAGTTATAGACATTTTATGTGGTGTATGACACTGTTCATGACTAATCATGTTGGGTTGCAGGAATTCTCTTTTAGTGAAAAAATGATTTCCAAACATTTCCAGAGACAGAGGGTAAGCCCAAGGTTTACATCACATACACTGCAGCAACATAAATGAGCATACGGTATGCCCACATGCACAGTATAGTACTGCATACACGTTGTACCCTAGCTAACTTGTCATATGTGCGTGGGGCCACCAGGGTACGTACCCTGTAGTGTACAAATTATACCTTACTGTATCGAACCGTTAGTGCATATGTACAGGATGCACATACAGCTTAAGTGAAGGATTTTCCCCACATTACAGAAGGTATCAAAATGTGATTTATTTCTTACGTTGTTTTCTAATAGGAATGGAGGGCGATACTAACAAGCTACTATCAATTTCAGGGGCTGATTTTTATTGTAAAGAATAGGGATTTGCCAAGTTTTGTTCGAAGTGTTGAACACTTACGGCAAATAAGCTAGTCGTCCGTGAGACAACCTAAGCAGGGTTTAGGTTGTCCGATGTGATTTTTGGTCGTCTCGGACGACTGTTAAATTTGAGCCTTGGCCTAGGCTGAGCATAGTCTTTTCCACTAAAAGTAATGTTAACAGTGATCAAAGCTTAGAACTGCAAAGAGTGTTGTGTTCAATCAGTAAAGAGTATTTTCAGACATCTGTTTGGAGACTATAACTAGCCTGTCAGATCATTGCAAAATATCTAAACATTGACTTCTTGGGAACAAATCTCTGTAATATGAATGTAATTGGCCATGTATTTGGCCCTGTGCTTCTCCAGTGAGTGCTGCATTCTCAATGCTGAAATTTTGTTTGGGAACTAGCCTTGTAGAATCCTGAAGTACGATATAATAGTTTTTCATTAGTGTCAAGGAGAATTTTCCCAAGAGATATATGGCACTGAAGATGTAAATTGCCATCTGTTATGCATCAGATCAAAGTGTTTTATATGACGGGATACAAAAAACAACTACTTGAGCAGAATATGGTTTCCTTGAGGTAATAATTGAAAAAACTAAAACCAAGAAGTACAGAATAGCAAGTAGAATTAAACAGAAAGTTAGAAATCAACCATGAGTAAATGAACAGAAAGGAACTACCCAAAATAGAGTCTGGAATTTATCTTTTTTTTTGAGCTGTCATGTCAGCTATCTATATGCAGCAACCCGGCATACACAGCAGTAATTAAGACGTGTGTGAAAATATAGTAAAACAATGATTGTTCACCAGGTGACCCTAAATGTTACCTCAATAAAATAAAATGAGAACACTTAAGTACGGAAATGAAAGAAAAGCAAAATGAGAAGGCTGTATCAATCACGGTTGTCACACAGCTACATGAGTACTGAAAGTTCAAAGCTATGAAAGAAAATGAGGGACTATGTATTAAAAGCAGTATATTGTATTTTGATAATCATCCCTTTTAGACTTGGGTACTGGGAATGTTTGCACCGCATCTGTCTTTTGATGATCAACTTGTATACTCCCCTTTGAAAAAATAAGGCCCAAGCACTTTACACTTTTTGCAGCAAAACAGCATTTACCAAAATTAGTAAAATCCAGATGCTAATTAAATCAAGGACAGAAAAGACCTGGGCCTGGGCTCTTCCGATTGCATCAAAACATCTTCAAACGTGGTCATGGAAAAACATGTACAGTGCGAATAACCTTATTTCCAGCAGTGGCAACAGAAGAAGAATCATTAATGTCAGAAAGCATTTGTATACTAGTATAAGGTCCACCTCAGTAACTCTAGCAAGAATTTGGTTCTTTCTCAATGACACAACACTATTTGTAGGATTAAGTAAATGGAATAAAGTTTTGCTATTGTGGATCGACGTAATAACTAGCACCCATCAGCTGCTAGGTAAGAGGAAACGATGAAACTGGCCCAAGAAAAGCCTCATCACTGTTAGGAAAACCAGCGACCCTAACAGATACTAAACAAGCTGTATGAGGTGGAATATTCACAGACTCAGTAGATCTAGCCAGTTTACAGGGGTGGATGACTTGGGCTCAGATTTATCTCAGTAATTCCTTCCTGAATAGAAAGTATGCTGTAATACCCACGCCAATTGTAACCATTTGCTCTTTATGATAGGTCGGTGAAGCCTTTGGAAAACAGTATTTCTGCCACAATGATATGAATATATACGTAATGTTATGATCGCAGACTTTTGGTATTCATTCAGTTTTGTTCTCCATTTACAATCAATTGTTTGCTATCTTTTGTGTTTGTAGATTGTAGTGATGCGCTCTTCCAACAATGTGACGACGGGGTTACGGAGTGCCTGGCAAGACCACTTAGCCCTACAGCTCCCGCGGATGAACCAAACTTTGTGTGTAACTGCACAACCGACGAAGACATTGGGTATGATTGTAGGACCCGGGATCCTGGTATGTATATTTGTCCAAAAGTTACCCAAATAAAGGAGCACTAAGTGGGTACAAAGAGAAGATATAAAGATTCAACCTTGCAGTGTCACTTTCAGGAACTGCAATAGGTTTGTAAGCTGTATATCTGATATACTGGTGTAGCTTGCTCACACACATACACACCCAAACTTTTATTGTATTAGCTGCAAGTGATAACTTTCCACATTTAACCCTTTGTCATGACAGCCAGTGACTACTGTTCGACAACTGGTGACAGGAATTTTTGTTGTCCCATGTTGCTAGTTGTGACTCCTGGACATGTACACAGACTCACACATACATATATATTATTTACTTGTATCTATTCTGTACAGTACTGTCTGTGTTTAACTCCTGTAGAAGCAAACTCTATGATTGTTTAAAGTGGTATAACACGCAACCAATCAATTATCTCACCGTGAAAACTGAAACCAAAAAATGGAGGAAAAGGTATAAAATCATTGACTTTTCCTTCAACTATTTTCTATGAGAGTTATACAAAAACAATACTGTGTATATAGAGATCTCCATTTCACAATTGTTTACCATGTGTGTCACACCTACCAAGTTCATTAGGCTATTTTCATACTAACAACCATAGTATAGTCTTTGTATGTAAACACAGGAAAGCTTATGAACGTCATGTCAAATGTACAAGTCATTGTAGGTTGTCAAATGCTTCATGAATCATGCATGTGGAGCATTTTCAAAGATGCATTGCTGAAAGGAATGCTGGGGTGATGGGTTCACAGATTGTGCAGGTAGCACATGCTTTCTTTTCATTAGCTGTGATATTGATGAATGTTAACAGCACCTAAAATGGAGTGGCACAGTAACATTGTGCATTGGTCAAGTAATATTTTGTTATTCGCCATGTTGGCCATATGTCAAACATTTGACTTGCAAGCCCTCTGAGGATCTGTCCTGTTGTAACACTGCAACTAAACAACTTTATTTTGTTATTTCAAATTTCTTAATACACTTGTGCAAAAGTACATTTTAGAATCTCATTGAGTTGTTTTGTACAGTTCAGGCACAGGAGAAAAATTGCCACAATATTGTTTAAAGCATCCATATTCTGTTTGTTAAAACTTTTAACTGCCCAATAGGTATTCCTATTAAGTATTAGGCATTTGGTTGTGTCTTAAATATGTTATGTTAAATATCTAGTGTTCTGTTGAAGTCAACTTTTGTAAGTTTTTAAGTGTTTTTAAGTCAAATTTGATAACATAGAAATCTCTAGTCAGTGCTTGGATTCGAGAAAATAATCATGCTCTAGTGTAACCGCTTTTGCCACAGCTGTTGGTTTACCTAGTAGCCCTGAGAATACAGGTTTACTCAAATATGGCAAAATGCTTATTTTAGCTTTTCTTTGTTTTAGTGTAATGACTGAAGTTTGTAGGCAAGTTTTTCATGAAATATTTGTAACCCTTTTGCCACTGATGGGTCTTGCCAATTCAGGCTCAATGTCTAGTCACTATGTGGCAACTACTTGACTGTCAATTTCATTTCATTTCCATGTTCACTTTGATTAACAGGACACAGACAAGGTGGCTTTATAACCTGCTATGGCGATTTGTGTAGAAGTGGCACTTTTGAATCTGAAAGATACCCCAACCTGTATCCAAATGAATGGGAGGCAACTTATCTATTGTATGTTCCAGGAGCATCCAGAATTGACTTTGAATTTGTGGGTGAAGGCGGATTTGGAATTGAAGGTTTCAAAGATGAATTATACGTTGGAACAGGTCTAGTGTTCACTGGTGATCTTATTCGAGCAGTAAATACCTCCATGGCTGTTGTGGATGGAATTGACGTTCGCTTCTTTGATAACGTGACATCATTACTTCCGGGAGTGACCTATCCAAGCCCATTTAGCTTGGAAACAGATACGGCATGGCTTTATTTTCGTACGGACAAGAATCTCCGTTTTAACGGTTGGAGGCTACAATGGAATGCTATAGGTGTGTATAAACATGTTTCTTCAACCCTTCTTCTCTCTCATTTTCTCTAGAAAAAAAATTGAAACTAACCACTACATTGACAAGCAACATCCTTTTTTCTTTTCATTAAACCACTGCGTGATCATAGTGTGTACAATTTCATCCTTGTTTGTTTTGTGAATGAGTTTGGGTCAGAAAACATCTCTTCAGGACTTTCAACAATGTCTAGATCTTTCTTGTTACAGCTGATCGTAAGTATTAGATATTCAAATGCTTGCAGAAGCTTATGTTAGAGGTCATTGAAAGGATCTTTTCGGGATAAACTCCAATTGAGTTTGAAATTTTCTTCAATGAGACCATGTTGCACATTGACAATGTTATATATGTTCCTATCATCATCATGTAAAAAGTATTATGCCGAATTGAAGCGCAACCCCCACCTCTCCTTTTGCTTTTGGTTGCTTCTCTTCTAACACTGTACAGCAGTTTAATTTGGAAACCTGTACCTCCTTGTAAGCTTGATTTCATTTGTAGTTTTATTCATTTTCTGTTTCATTCTCTCAAAGAAGAATTAATTCTTTGAATTTGTCACTTTGTAGTATTTGTTTACTGCTTCATTTGCAGTCTGTTTGTTTAATCACTTGAATGTACAGTTGAAATAACTAACTATTTCAAGTTACATCTTTTATTCACAGTTGATACCACCGCTCCATTTATTATATCATGTCCAATGGATATACCAGCTTCGATTGAAAGTGGAAACCCAGAAGAAATTGAAATAACTTGGTCGGAACCATTTGCAAATGATATTATGAGCCCACCTGTGACTTTCACACAGACTCATTTTCCAGGACAACTTTTCCCAGTGGGAGATACAAATGTTATCTATCGGTTCTCTGATCGATTTGGCAATGAAGCTATTTGCAGCTTTGTTGTCTCTGTAACTGGAAGTAAGTATTACAGTCATTCCTGTAAGTTTTATAGCAGCCTTCTGTAATATATGTTCCTATAATCATGTAAAAAGTTTATCAAACAGTTATGATTCCTATGATATCATGAGAAATGAGTGTGTGTGCATCTGTGATACTTGCTTGGGTCTGGGATAACTCAACAACTTAGTGATGAATAGTTGTCATACTTGCTGTGTATATGTGTTATATTTGAGAATGTGTGCCCAGCTGTTGTTAATGAGGTTATGGGGTCAAACATGAAAAACTCTACATTGCAAATAACTTTGCAACCCTAATTTGGATGGAAGCCAAACTTGGTTTACAGTTGTTGGTTAATGGTTGGTACATGTGGGTCTAATTTTTTGGGACCATCCGGGTCCCAAAAAATTACAAGCCCATTTTTATTTCCACCTCAAATGCAATTAAGGCCACATTATTTGGGCCTAAATTTGTGAGTCCCAATATTTTTGGGACCAATTGGGTCCACAGGTTTTGGGGTTCAATTTTTGAGGGGAAAGTATACATTTGAGTCAGTTTGTTTGGGCCAAATATTTTTTAGGCACAAAATTCTATCAGACCCAATTTTTTTGGGAGGGGACAACATTTTAAACTTGCAATAACTCCACAACCTATATTTGGATTGTATCCAAACTTGGCATACAGTTGTTATTAATAGCTGGTACATGTGGGCTTAAATGTTTTAGGCCCATTTGGTCCAAAATTTGTTGGGCCCATATTTGTGGACAAGTAGCCCACCATTTTATTTCCATGAATGCATTTTCAAGTTGGACAATAACTTAACTATTGAGTGACAGCTTTGCAACCTGCCCATTTGTGTGAAGTAGTACTATATGCATTCATATTATCAACTATGATATTGGGTGATGACATTCAACACTTCAAAATTTCCACTACGCGAGGAACCATAGTGCCCAATGGTATCTTTTCCTTTAATAGTCATTTAGTTCATTTTTATATGTATATCTTAACCATTTCAGTTGATACAATGGCTCCTGTGGTGTTTGGATGTCCAGAAGATATTTCCAGGAGTATTGAGCTAGGGTCTCCAGATCTACAAATTACATGGATCGAGCCTTTTGCCACAGATGCTAGTGGAACAGTTGATCTGTTATTTCGAAGTCACGGTCCGGGAAGTACCTTTGCTCCTGAAATTACTGCAGTCACATACATATTTACTGATCTTGCAGGGAACAGGGGAACATGTAGTTTCAATATTGAAATAATAACAGGTAAGATATCAAGATATTGTAATACTTTTACACTAACATGTTTTTTGTCATTTCTGCTGTTGGGCTTCTGAGGTAATTCTGTCACTAGTTACTATAGTGGAAAAATTGATTAAAAGAATAACTGAACTCTTTTCAGTGTAAACTTATATAGGAGACTTCAAATCAGTGTTAGGTTTGCCTTATTTTAGTTCAAATTGTGTGTCTAATTGTAAATCACAAAGGATTATGACTTGCAGTACCCACCTTTGATGTAAATGGCTGGTGACCATCTAAAATACCCTCAAGCATAGCTATTGAGGGAGGTGAACAAGTATTCAGCACTGAACAGGAGCTACTGACACACTTGACTTAACCAGTATGTAACAGACTTTGTTAATGTGACAGTGATACCTCTAGCCTTCATTCAACCAGGTTTAGAAAGCTTAGATATGTGTCCAAACATCTATTGCATGTAAGCTACCCTCGAAAAGAAAATTTTTGTAAGGCTTTATGATGCCAAATTTACACTATGTAGTTTTGTTTGGTATTGTGTCTTTGTCACTTAAAGAGGCCATGACATGAAAAATCCAACTAATCGAGAGTAACTTCCTCTGAATCTATGAGAAAATCTATGTTCAAAACTATTCTCATCACCTTCAAAACCTCAAGGACTAATTAGAAATTAACGTTTTAATATTCGCATCGGAAAACAGACGTGAAAAATTTGATTTCAAAACAAGACAACGATGATGTCATATTAGGAACACAAGTGCCAAGCACAGGCATGTACGGGATGTGCGACGATCATATCGTCCCACATACACGCACATATACACTGAGAGAACAACCACTGTATTACGCTATATCGTTAGAAATTTCAAGTTGTTTTTACAACATGTTGTAAAATATCAGAGAAAAATGTCGGTCCATTGTATTGTTGGGAGCTGCAGTAATGTCATAACTCATGCAATTAGCCTTCATCAATGGCCCAAGGACGAACAAACACGGCGATTTTGACCATGTTAGCCAGTATACGGCTCCGTATGTAGCAAACACTTCATGGAAGCAGACTACGATCCCTCCTTTCTACTGAAATAAAACAAATGGGCTTTAACAGGTCGACATAAAGGTGTCATTCTTCCAGGCAAGTACCCCACGTTAAAAACTCCAAAGACCAGATCGGGGAGCACGAAACCCTCCAGTGGGACAAGTGGCGATCCTTTAGAAGAAGCGCCGTCGAGCACTAGTACTAGTAGTACTAGTATTAGCCTGTATCATCTAAATTAACACCCCCTTCATTGCCCTATTGTGTAGTAATAAGCTGAGGTTAGCTTCAAAGGTGATGGGTTGCATTGTCTTATGAAAATTCTCAGTGCCCCAGTTTATTTCTGGAACATGATGGGTCAGTTGTTATGGCAATAATATTTCTTATTGGTATTCCAGAAAACCATTTTTTTGTTGGGAAGGGAGTGGGGGTGATATGAATGGGTCAAAAGAAGTAGTTAAAAAAATTATATTCCAAAGGGTGTTTAAATCTTACAGAGATTTATTTGAAACAGTCACAGAGACAAAAAATTCACACAACGTAGTTCAAATCTTACATCATTGAACAAAGTTTATTCAATATCAGTTCAAGACAGTCATTTTGGACAATCTGAACAAGCCTGTGAGGCTGTGACTAAATCAACATTAACAACAATCATTGTATGATATGACATAAAATAAAACTGTACTTTTCAAAGACAACATCATTCTTAAATTACACTGATGTAATTTGTGACATTAAAGGAGGTTTAAGGAAAAACAACTTACATGAAATATTTGGCTTTAAGCCTACCAAACAGATGCATGTCCATTGCTATCAATCATTGTTGTGACAAATTAATTAGAAAAACCAGAAGCAAATAGAATAAAGGGTAATTTAAAACAAGAAACACTGCACGACACAACTCACATGCAACAATGTTACCGACACACGACCAAATGTACAACACTGACGTGCAACGTGAAACACGGCATCACACGCATTGAAACAATCGGAGACCATTAACAGGGTGTACTGCTGAGTTTCTGAAGAAAAATTGTAAACAAATCACCTGCTGCTGAAGAATTCTAAACATTCAAGAGTTCTGCTGCCTCCATTGGTCTTTATTATGACTTTATGTCAAATATCATTGGAGATAGGGATATTTTGGCTTCCAGATTAAAGGTACGAAGCAAACATGTCTGGGACGTAAATGCTCCTAAAAAGGTCAATCACCTTTCACTTATGCACATATTACTTGACATCATGGTCATGCCAATACATGTGTCCAAATGCTTCAAACATGCCTTTTCTTTTCATTGTTGATGTTGGGTCTGGAATATGACCATTTCATCCTTAATTAAAAGTCTTGAATTTCAATATATCAACACTTAGGGAACCCTGACGCATTGATAATCCAACACAATTGTAGAATAGAAATGGTGCTTCCGGAGGGATTTCTCAACCAAGGCTTCCTATTCAATTGAGTTTACTCCTGGCAACTTGAATCCTGTGTACTGACCATTGGCTGGAAACTCACTTCTGATCCTTTGGACTGCACATGATGGTGGCACAACCCTTACGTGTCTTACTAGGAACCCCCAGTACCATTGAACCTGTTGAGGGTAGGCTATGTATCTGTACTCCCTGAAAACAAAATTAAGAAAGTTCAAATGTATTAATGTGGGCCCATGATGTCCACAATAACAAGCAGTGATACATTTTACAGTTATGGTTACTTTTGTTGTGAATTTACACCTTCCACGTTTCATGAAACATTCTTTAGTTTCAGACAATTTATTTGCCAAAATCCAGGCCTAAGTACTAGCCTAATAAAGAGTACAAAAGACACATATGCCTACCTAACATGGCTGCATAATGCAGTTTACATCCTCGAGCCAAACTTTCAGTATTCAACCAACCCTGCTAGTAGTACTACGCAGCATACTGTACATGTATGATTTACTCTAATTAGCAGCACCAGGGTAGTAAAATACATAGCCAATGGGTTGTAAGGATTCTATGGTTGTAAGTCACCGTAACACAACGCACAATATGGTTTAGGCAGTTCCGCGAATTCCAACGACACATCTAAGAATGGACTGGCTTTTTTAAATATTTTTCTTCGTTACATAATTCTTACCACGTTGTATGTTCCTTGCAATAGTTCCGAATGGTTTTCTTCAATATGTTGTGGACCTTCAATTTCAGTTCGTTTAACAGGCTCGAACTGATACAGTTCTATGCCTAACAATAACACCTCAGGTCCACCCTCAATGTAATGTTCGGTTCAATATGGGCATGATCATCGCCTTCACTCTCTGCTTCGAATATGAGAAAGCGCACTCTAATTCTAGCCCAATTTCACTGCCTGGTGAAGAACCACTATCATTTTGAACTTTGGTTGCCGCATTTGGTTCTGAATCTGCCATTTCCACAGGAAGTTTTGATATAATTTCGCACAGACTTGTTACTGTTTTTTTGTGTAGTATGTACACTTGTCGTAGTGAAAGTACGTGTATATATGTTCGGAGGAAACAGCAAGAGAAGAGGGTAAATTAATTCTCAAGTTTTGACTGGAAAGTTTTTAACTGGCAGAATGGTTCATATTTGTTCTAGAGAACTTGCTTAGATGGATCCCCCAAAAGATTGGAAGTTGAAATTTTCGTGTCATGGCCACTTTAAGCTCTTTCTGTGGAACTGCCTGTTAATGTAAATGCCTTTTAGAATAATTTCAACCTTCTTTGCAATATTACAAGCATAGCAACAAGTATTGAGATTCTGCAGCATGACTGCTCTAGTTTCATTCTTAGAACTCCTATTGAGCTGTTTGTTGCATTGGAACCTTTTGAAATTCATATTTGAAAGATTGTTTCCCCATTTGAATTAATTCCTAATTTTCGGTATGTACCTTCCTCATAAGTATAAGTTTCTAATAAACAGGGTAAGTTTTACGGAGACTTCTTCAGACAGTCTTGTTTAGTGAATTTTGAGAGGGAAGTCTACACTTTGTATTTTGCTGTTGACTGCTGTTGCTAAATCCTTGTGTTACATTCACAAAATTTTATATGATGTGCTTGTCACCCTCCAGATAAGTAAGAGAGTTTAAAAAAAGGTATGCAGAATGTTTTTTTTTAAACTTTTTTATTTCTACATCTTAATGAAAGAGGACACTGGAAATAAAATAATCAATATACATACAGTACTAAATATTCAAGAACTAGTGCACGGATAGCTTGATTGTTAGAGCACAAGACTTATACTCTTGAGGTCTCTCTTTGATTCTCATTGCATCAGTCAGTCAGTCTTATAAATTGAGTTTGGCAGTCACTCCTATCATGTTACATGCTTGTTACCTGCAGATGCTGCTAGGAAACAGTCAGTCAGTCCTATAAATTGTGTGTGGCAGTCACCCCTATCATGTAACATGCTTGTTTTCTGCAGATGGGGCTATGATACAGTCAGTCAGTCTTATAAATTGTGTGTGGCAGTCACCCCTATCATGTTACATGCTTGTTACCTGCAGATGCCGCTAGGAAACAGTCAGTCAGTCAGTCCTATAAATTGTGTGTGGCAGTCATCCCTATCATGTTACATGCTTGTTACATGCAAATGCCGCTAGGAAACAGTCAGTCAGTCCTATAAATTGTGTGTGGCAGTCACCCCTATCATGTTACGTGCTTGTTACATGCACATGCCGCTAGGAAACAGTCAGTCAGTCTTATCAATTGTGTGTGGCAGTCACTCCTATCATGTTACATGCTTGTTACCTGCAGATGCTGCTAGGAAACAGTCAGTCAGTCCTATAAATTGTGTGTGGCAGTCACCCCTATCATGTTACATGCTTGTTACCTGCAGATGCCGCTAGGAAACAGTCAGTCAGTCCTATAAATTGTGTGTGGTAGTCACCCCTATCATGTTACATGCTTGTTACCTGCAGATGCTGCTAGGATACAGTCAGTCAGTCCTATAAATTGTGTGTGGCAGTCACTCCTATCATGTTATGTGCTTCACTGCATGCATGATACCCAGGCCCTTCTTCCCTCTTTTTGTCTATGCCACTGGTCCTGACATACTACTGATTTCTTTTTCTGTGAGTTTGATGTCAAACAACTATAACATTTCTCCTCGTTTGATCCCTATGTAGCTTTTTCTAGCTATTTCTGTGAACAGAGTCAATTACTTTTTCAAATTTGGTGAAGTTTAGATATAACCATTCTTGCCACTCATTTTCTCAATTGAATTAAAAAGGATAAAATTTGTTCTTTTTGGATGTGCGAGTTCCTTTTCAATTCCAGCATGTTTTTATTCTAAGCCTTTGTTCATTCAACCCTTGATTTAATCAGTGATCCCATGACTCAGTGCCTTGTCTACAATCAACAACACAGTTTTGGCTCTGAAATTTCTGAACTGGTTTAGGTTCCCTTATCCTGCCTTCCAGTTTGTCAGTATTTCCTGTTCTCTCAAGACATTCTCTTATAGATGTTTGGCTGCTTCTATCAGTTCTGGTTTGTTCCCCAATTCCAGTTTTTGCTATTGCATGGCACTTTGTATCTATCTTCATCTGAGGCTGCTTGGCTTTATTCTACCCTGGTTGTTACTTCTTTGAAATGCTCTGTCCATCTTTGCAATGTCTCTCCTCTGCCATCATTCAGAGTCAGACTTATCTTTGATAGCCATTTTGTTTTGGTGGTTTGTTGCATAATGTCTTTTTTTGTTTTTATGCTGTTTATCATGCAAGTTTATCTTGCAGTTCGAGTCACTCCAAGATTAATGTATGTCATCCAGTTACAGAGTTGCTGACAATTGACAATTCATAATCATGGATTTTAAATATGAATATAAGAGACTGACTTCGGTTAGCTTGCGGCTTTGATAAGCCAATGAGGCTTCTTCGCGAATTCCTGCTTGCAGCAGGATCTAAAATACATACAATATATATTGGGAAAAAGCACTGAGAGTTGAGTCTATTGCAAATAAATTCCATTGAAGATGGATTTGTTTACTTCTAATCAATATCCATTACTTCCTTCACACTCTCAATATGCTCATTTTGTTACAGTGGACACAATACCTCCAACCATAAGTGGATGCCCAGCAGACATCTCAGAAACCCTTGAATTGGGACTGCCAGGGAGAGCAATATCATGGACAGAACCGACTGCTTCAGATATTTCTGGTACAGCAATGCTCTCCTCTCGGTCTGATGCTCCAGGAACATTTTTTGCAGTTGACATTCTGCATAGAACAATCACTTATACTTTTGGTGATGCTTCTGGGAATACTGCTAACTGTGTATTCATGATATGGTTTATAATTGGTAAGATCTTTAATCATATTATAACTAATATATCTTCTAATTTAGTGATATTACAGTACAATCCAAAGACTGCTAGCTCAAGATTACAAACACTGAAATATATGAACTGGTATGCTTACATACTGCAAATGTTTCTGCTGGATTGGTGATTGTTAATTCGAAAGTATTGATTGTTTTATCCTTGGATGTTTCCAATTTGACTTCTCTGCAACTTTTTTGGAATAGAATAGTAGTATTTTATAATATTGGGTATTGTTAGATATGCATTAATCCAAAGTTTCTTGTATGATCAAAATTGTAGCATGCACTGACAAACATTGATGCTTTCCTCAAAAGGAACACGACATGGAGAAGCTTTCAGGATTTTTCTTTTGCACTGGGAAAGTTTAATCTCAGCTACACAATGCACTTTTTTGTAGAGAAGAATTACTTTATCTGAATGGTTAAGGCAAATTCCATGGTTGGTATGGTGAACCAAAGTTGTTCATGAAAAATATTTTTGTGGTCATGTGAGGTCCCCCTCCCCCCCCAAAAAAAAAGGGCCTTCTGTAAAGTTGTCAGGTATGATGAAATGTAGGCCACAGACCATATGCAATGATCATGAAATTTGTTTTTTAATTGCATGTATGGATTTTGATGTGAGTAGCAAAATGTCTTCCATATGAATTTTCCTGTCATTTTGGGAAATGATTCCACCCGTGGGAGACTTGATCAAGTCAAACATTTAATTGTTATTCAGGTTTTGTGTCTGTAAAAGGACTACTTGACAGATTTGCAAATAGAACTTTTCCACAGTTTATGTGTGGAATACCACATGTGAGAATGACCTACGGTAGATTGTTGGGGCTGGTTCTGATTTCTACTCTTTTACGTTTGTCTACATCGATTGTAAACAAGTTGCAGTTCAACACATTCAAAAGTGATATTCATAAAAAATTTGCAGATTTAGTAGAGGAATACCTTTTTAAAATTTTTGCTGTATTATTGCATGAATGAAAACCACAAAGTGCATATACTGTTAGTTCTTAGCTTTTAGAATGGGCAGAGTTTATCCCTAGTAATAAGTACAATGATCTATTGCATAAAATAAGTTTGTGACAGTGTTTCCACTTTGAAGGAATATAAATTTCTGACATTGTAACAAACCATGTCTGCTAGGAAGGTGCATAAGGCAAGGAAAAAGGGGATGGGAGGAAAGGACATGATATTGTTATCCCACCTATGTCTTACATTTTTTGTACAAACAAATGGATAAACTGTTCAGAAGTATTGCCAATCAAAAACATTTTCTCAAATAGAAGCATAGTTCAGCTTCTGCAGCGTTGCTGCTCTTGTTTTTCGTAGCAGCCATAAATCATCTTGGGTCACCAGATTTCAAATACTGTAAAACTCATAAGAGCAATATCCAATAGTAAACATTGGATATCAATTTTTGGTGTAGGTCAAAAGTCTTTTGAGGTCAGCAGTTGTCAAAATTTGAGTCTGTTGAATAGGAATAATCAATAATTTCAGCCTTGGCGACAGTCATACCTGGTTTGTTGATGTCTGTTAATGAGTCCTCAGTTGCTAATATTGTTTATGGCAGAGGTCAACAATCATTTGAAGTTATTGGTGTAAAACAGTCTCTGGGCTAGCTGGTTTTGATCAAAAGAATTTCTGTGAATTTTTGGGTAAGTTTGGTAACATTTCTAATGACATCAATCACATGTGGTAACTTTAATAACTGAAATTACATTTGATATTGTCCTGTTGCTTTCATATCTCATTCTAGTTGACACTACTCCACCAACTGTCATTGACTGCCCTACTGCTATCACAAATTCTGTTCAAGTGGATTTGCCAGGGACAGCCATACAATGGGACCCACCTACTTTCTTTGATGCCTCTGATAATGTTGTAGTTGTGCCGTCTCACAATCCGAACCAATTCTTTATATCTGGGCTGACAACTGTCACATACCTTTTTACGGATACTACTGGCAACTCTGCCCTTTGTTCATTTTGTGTAAATGTAATAAGAGGTTAGTTAAAATGGCACTCATAGTGACTGTGGAAATGTGCAATTTCTGACATGAAAATATAATTCCAAAAAGTCCAGTTCCATTTGGCAGTCCTACTTTCAGTTGTATTAACCATATACTCCTGAAGAAAGTTCTTATGTTAATTATAGTGAACTGTATGCATGACCAAATTTGTGATGATAAACTATAGTTAAAGAACACAAGTAACTAAGACATGAAACATTACTGACATGAACTAGAGTTCAGTTTTACATGAAGTTTAAATAGTAGAATGTTCCACTGTCAGTAGCATTAATCACTCACATGTGCAATTTCCTAATGGGAACTATAGTTCAGTGACAGTGAGGTGAACAAGAGTTCAGATTTACATGAAGTTTAAATAGTAGAATGTTCCACTGTCAGTAGCATTAACCACTCACATGTGCAATTCCCTAATGGGAACTATAGTTCAGTGACAGTGAGGTGAACTAGAGTTCAGTTTTACATGAAGTTTAAATAATAGAATGTTCCACTGTTAGCATTAACCACTCATATGTGCAATTCCCTAATGGGAACTATAATTCAGTGACAGTGAGGTGAACTAGAGTTCAGTTTTACATGAACTTTAAATATTAGACTATCACTGTCAGTAACATTAACCACTCACATATGCAATTTCCTAATGGGAACTATAGTTCAGTGACTGCGGTGTAGTAGAGTTCAGTGTTACATGAACTTTAAATAGTAGACTACCACTGTCAGTAACATTAACCACTTACATACATGTGCAATTTCCTAATGGGAACTTTAGTTCAGTGACAGTGAGGTGAACGTTAAAAAAAGTAATTACAACTATAAATTAAACACCATTTCTTCAAAGTAGGTTATAATACAGCAGCTTATCATTTACTATCTGTAAACATTGAGGCAGACTTTGGATTTTTTCTGCCATTACCAAGTATGCTAATCTACATCTCAAAAGATTTTAATGATATTTTCATTGTGACGGACAACAATGCTGAATTACTTTCATTGTCAGTCAGTTTACTGAAAATTCTTGCTACATAATTTTATGTCACAATTTGTATGTGAAACATTATTTAGCCTGTCTCTTACTTAGTTATAGGATTTATTTACATAGGCAAACTACATTTTGGTATGTGGTAGACTGTTTAGACTGTCTCACTTTTCCAAAACTTTATCTTATTTAACCTCATTTGTCAATGTAGACTTGTGTTGCAAAAATGACAAAACTCACATTTTAAATTTTCTTTTCTTTTTCTCTCCCCCCCCCCCATTCCTGATCAGTTGATACTGTTCCACCAGTTATTTCAGACTGTCCATCACAGCAGACTATTTCAGTTGAACTGGGAATAACTTCTGCACAAGTTGTATGGTTTCAACCTTCCGCAACTGACAATTCAGGAACAGCTACTCTGCAAACTCAGACACACAGTCCTGGAGATTCCTTCACTTTAGGACAAACAAGGGTGAGGTATATATTTGTGGATCCGGCCAGCAACCCAGCCATCTGTGAATTCATTGTACTTGTTCAGACAGG
Source organism: Apostichopus californicus (assembly GCA_020650975.1). NCBI lineage: Eukaryota > Metazoa > Echinodermata > Holothuroidea > Aspidochirotida > Stichopodidae > Apostichopus > Apostichopus californicus. The sequence goes on along the minus strand of JAIPMN010004542.1, from coordinate 29,759 downwards.
TATGCACTTAATCAGATGCTTTAGATTCTTCTAGTTTATGTTTTTCAAAACAATTTTGTTTTTCTTCGCCAACTTTTTCAACTGAAAAGGCTGACAAAGGAAGAAGAATTCTGTATCAAAACTGTGTACTCTACAGTTTATCTATTGAATATAGTAAGTAATACAGAATGAAGCAGCCAAACAGTATTCACAAATTAGGGTAATGATCCAAATTAGACTCCTTCAGCTTCCCTTTGCCTGCATGCTGGTCCTACTCTGTCTCAGTACAGAGAAATGACTCCTTTTTTTGATAATCTTCTGGTTCTATGCTTTACCAATGTTTTTAGATTGACCTGTGAATGCAAGCCTCATAACTTTTGTTAATCTGTGCACCTCGCCACTTTACCAGTTTTTTCTGGGTATCTCTAACTTTGCATATCATCCACACTTAAGCTAGTGTACAGTCCTGTACTATGCACATTTGCTGGTGCACAATGCCCGACAAATTCACAATTCTCTACAAACGCGCACTTATGCACAATTCAACGTAGCAGAGCTGCCGTGCAGGTCAAACACATGTCAAAATTGTGCAACAAAATAGACAGCTAAGTTCTTAGTACCATTGCATTCTATACAGTTATTTTCAGGATTTAACTGTACTCTCTCTCTCTATAGGAAATGCAATGATTTTAGTGCAAATGGGAATTAAAGCAACTGACTTCAATTGATTGATCCAATTTCTTTGCCGAAATGTAACAATATCATGTTTTACTAAATGGTTTTGATCAGAGATCTGAAAAGTACCTTTAAAGTAGAAAAAATTGTCAATAAGTCATGCTTTTGTCTGGAGTAAGATCATATTAGCATATTATACACCAGTTCATTACAAGCATCATGGTAGCATTGATACCTCAACATTGATACTAATCAATGAAGAACATGCAGGCATACCAAAACATGGCACAAGCTTGCAAAAGCATTGATAACCCAAAATTCATACTGATCATTAAGGACATGCAAGCAAACCAAAACATGGAACAAGGTTGCAAAAGCATTGATACTTCAAACACAACATTGTCACCAAGGAAATGTAAGTAAACCAGTACATGTAACAACATTGCAGTAACATTTAATACCTCAAAAATAATGCTAGTATCACCAGTATATAGAACAACATTGCAGTAACATTAATACCTCAAAAATAATGCTAGTACAATAAGAGATGTAAGTACACCAGTACATGGAACAACATTGCAGTAACATTGATACCTCAAAAATAATGCTAGTATCACCAGTACATGGAACAACATTGCAGTAGCATTGATACCTCAAAAATAATGCTAGTATCACCAGTACATGAAACAACTTTGCAGTAAAATTGATACCACAAAAATAATGCTAGTATAATAAGAGATGTAGGTACACCAGTACATGAAACAACATTGCAGTAACATTGATACCTCATAAATAGTGCTAGTATCACCAGTATATGGAACAACATTGCTGTAACATTGATACCTCAAATATAATGCTAGTATAATAAGAGATGTAGGTACACCAGTACATGGAACAACATTAAATTGCAGTAACATTGATACCTCAAAAATAATGCTAGTATCACCAGTACATGGAACAACACTTCAGTAGCATTGATACCTCAAAAATAATGCTAGTATCACCAGTACATGCAACAACTTTGCAGTAACATTGATACCACAAAAATAATGCTAGTATAATAAGAGATGTAGGTACACCAGTACATGAAACAACATTGCAGTAACATTGATACCTCAAAAATAATGCTAGTATCACCAGTACATGGAACAACTTTGCAGTAACATTGATACCACAAAAAATTGCTAGTATAATCAGAGATGTAGGTACACCAGTACATGAAACAACTTTGCAGTAGCATATGACATCTCAAAGATGACACTAGTCTCTTAGAATAATTGGTTACACTAGTTTTTGTATCCATTCTCATTGTTTGTGTTAAATGTTAAGGTAAATAGGAGGGCTTTTCAGAAAGCATTGTTGTGTAATATATACGTTGTATTTTCAATGGGGTGACATTTGAAAGTGTGTATATTTTGACCACCGCCTCCCCCCCCCCCATCCCCCAAGTCCTATTGTGCTAAGAATTTAAGAGGAAACAATTTTGTCTGTCAAATACCACTTGAATCACTACTGAAAGCGTTTAAGTTATAGCAGTGGGAAAATGTGCCATGTGGTAAATGACATGGTTTCAAGCAGTGTGGGTGTGTGCACAGGGGCTTGTGCTAAGGAATTGATACGTATCTGGGAGATTTATTACGTGTTGGTACTTTACTACTGTGACTGTTACACAGAGATGCATTAGAAAATCAGTTTCACACCGACACATCTCTCCTCTACCAGACATTTCAGTGCAATTTTTCTATGTTGCAACTGTTAAACAATTAAAGAACTTAATTTGGATAATTTCAAGGAAACCTTATTGTAAGCACTGTGGAGTTGCCCAAGGGTTAAGATTCAAAAAGACTTTTTGCCACTCAAAGTCACAAATGATGCTTCACTGGTCTTATATAAATCTGGAAGGCTTGCTAAACAGTAGGAAAGTGTATCAACCATGCAGCATCATGTGACATGCTCAGAGGTGCTACATCATTTAACCCTCTGTCAGTTTGAAGTGATAAGAGTTTCGTAGACAAAAGGATGTCACTATAACAAGCCTATACGGTAAATTGAGATGAATTGCATTGCTGAGGTTTGGATGATAATAATGTTGAGATTTACTTTCTCTCTGTCAAAAGAGTCTTTTATCTGCATGGACTCCAGCTACTGTTCAACCACATACAGTCAGTCAGCCATATAAATTGTGTGTGGCAGTCTCTAAATTGTGTGTGGCAGTCACTCCTATCATGTTACATGCTTGTTACCTGCAGATGCGGCTAGGATACAGTCATTCAGTCTAATATATTCTGTGTGGCAGTCACTCCTATCATGTTACATGCTTGTTACCTGCAGATGCAGCTAGGATAAAGTCAGTGCAATGTACATTTTAGTTTGTTGCCATTGTAACTCCTACATGACTAGTTAGCTATATCTTCTTCAAATGTATATGTTTATGGAAGTATGATTATGTATGCATGTCTAAGTCAATTTGATCATTATCTCTTCAGAGGACACCACACCCCCTGATGTTATGGGTTGCCCTCAGAGTGTGGTGGAGACTGTTGAGCTAGGTGTTACCAGTGTCCCAGTGTTTTGGGTAGAACCAACCGTGACTGACATTTCGGGTACTGAACAATTAGACGATAGATCCCATCAGCCAGGACAGCCATTTATCGTTGGGTTGACCACAGTGACGTATGTGTTTTCTGATGCCAGCAATAACATCGCCAGATGTATCTTTAATGTCATAGTAACCACAGGTTTGTCTGCTAAATGTCTTTAGTTTGAACATATCTAAATGTATCTTATATGTCAGATGTCATATGTCAGATGTATCTTTAATGTCATAGTAACCACAGGTTTGTCTGCCAAATGTCTTTAATTTGAACCTATCTAAATGTATCTTAAATGTCAGATGTCATTTTTTGGATGTATCTTTAATGTCATAGTAACCACAGGTTTGTTTGCTAAATGTCTTTAGTTTGAACCCATTGGACTTTAAACATAGGGAAGTAATTTATCTATACCCTTATGTCTAAGTTTTCATACAGATTTGCCAAACATTTCAAAATAACATGCATTCAGGATGTGATTTCCATCTACTAGAAAATGGAGAATGTACTGTTTTGACCACTGGAATATCCCTGTAAGTCAATGCATACCAATAGCACAAACGGCTTAAATTTAACCAACAGATATGTATCTTTAATTCACAGATGTTGAAAATTTCCAAGTTTCTTACTAAGAAAGGGATTAATAGAGCTAACTTGAGTTACATTTTTTTCCTTCTGTTTTTGCTTTCTAGAGGATACTACCCCACCTACAATAACCGGGTGTCCTGTACAACCAGTCGTAGAGCAAGTAGAGTTGGGAACAACTGGTACCTTTGTGACCTGGACTCCACCAACCGCAACAGATTTGTCTGATCCTGTCACTGTAAATGTCAATCAAAACCCTGGTTCATTCTTCCTTGTAGGAACAATGGTTATTACCTACACCTTTACCGATGCTGAGAATAACCAGGATATCTGTAGATTTGACGTAGTTGTAACCACAAGTAAGTTTCCCAGTGTACACCGATGAGAACAATACTTGTCACTTTCAATAACTAGGAGAGTACCCAAATCAATAATGAAAACATGCAGAAAAGAATTATGCTGATGATGAAATAATTTATCTCAATTTAAATGTCTCATAAGGGTACATAACTATTATGATTATTATCAAGCATGATAGGATAGACAAACTACTGATAATTGAAGCAATTCTTCACTTTTATTGATTTATGAAAGATTTCAGCCTTAATAAAATGTGAAGTTTGTTTCCATCCATAGAACAGGAGGTCCTGTTGGTATCACATCTTGGTGGAATACCTTAGTGTATAATCCATATATCTTTCTTTCTGTCTGTCTGTCTGTCTATGAATGCTTGATACAGGGAATTTTTTAAACATATTTGCTGGTTGTCGCTCGGACAAGCAGATCTTACTTTTCGATTGTCCAAACAGCAAATTTGGTTTTCAGAAAATATGTACCAACATAGAAATAACAAAGATAGATCAATGTGGACACTGCAGGAGAGATGTATAAGTTTTGGTGACTGGAATACCAGGTTTGGACCAGTACACCTCTCCTTAGGGTGGATCATAGGCCTATTTTCACTTTTGTTTTATCTCAGTTTCTCCAAAGTGATGGAGAAATTTTACCTACTTGGGGTTATTAAGTTACAATGCAATCTGCATTTGATTTTAACATCTAGTCGTCATAAGCCAGACGACCTCCAAAGTTAGCTTTGGTCGTCGGAACAGAAATTTGGTTGAGAACAGATCTAATTTATAATTAATTACATAGAGGAAGCTCTACTGAACAGTATTGAACACTTCGTTATAACTGTCCATTTCCTTGCCACGATATTCTGGGTTTTTTTCAAAGCATGAAACCTATCAAAATCTTTGTATTTCAGTTGACAGTACCGGACCAGAGGTTTTCCAGTGTCCAGAAGAAGTCAGGGCAATAGTGGAGTTGGGTATAACATCAAGCATAGTGCGTTATGATGAGCCATTCGCTACCGATAACTCCAATGCACCAAATTTACTACAGACTCAGACCTGTCAACCGGGCGGCTCGTACCCTGTCGGTGAAACTAGTTGTCTGTATCTGTTTGTGGATCCTGATGGGAACAGCAATAGCTGCACATTCCTTATAATAGTAACAACAAGTATGTTTATGTCTTTAATCTGTCATCACTAGACCTCTGTCAGTATTAGAATTGTATAGAGTATGTGGCTCACCTTTATCTCAAGGATAACTTGTACAGCTATATACAATTAATGTGTTAATTTGTACTAAGTGAGTACTTCTAATGAAAATTCGATGAAATGCCAAGTGAAATTTTTGTTACCTAAAAATGTCCTACTTTTAGCATTAAATGTTGATGTTGTCTAATTTCAGTTGATACAACTCCTCCAACAATCAGCAACTGTCCTGCAGGGGCTCAAACCAACCTTGAGCTCGGACTTCTAGATGGTGTTGTGTTTTGGTCAGAACCCACTGCCACTGACCTTGCAGGAGCAACTTTGTTACCTCGTACTGGAAGACCTGGCGATTCTTTCCCCTTCGGGACCACTCCGATTGTGTATGTTTTCACTGATCCAAGTGGAAATGAGGCAACTTGTACATTTATTGTTACTGTTACTCCAGGTATTAAATCACTTCCTCTGTTCTTCACTACCTTTCTTCTAGAAGGTGTCCCTAGATAAAACTCCTGTCATTTCATTATCTACATTAAGTCATCAACTTTTATTTCATGATTTCAGATGCTCTTCTGTAACTTATCTCTGACAACATGCAATCTTTGTCATAAGTTCCCATTTATGTTCTTTCTTGTTACGGTTAACAGAATACCTCAGGGTATTTTATTTCAGAGGACATTAAACCGCCAGAGATTGAACAGTGTACAAATGAATTCAGGGCAGAAACAGAGTTGGGTATAACATCAACAGTGGTGCTTTATTTTGAACAATTTGCTACCGATAACTCCAATGCACCATATTGACTACAGACTCAAACCTGTCAAGAATTTTATTTTAAATATAATTTAGGTCTATATTAGTAGCTCTAAATGGAAGGTTGTGGTAATAAATAATGAATTTAAAATTCCCCTCACTTCATTAGATAGGGGGCCTGAACCTGGGAGGGCTAAATGCAAATTAGGGATTTTCAACAGGGAGGGGGGAGGTGCTGCCCTGGGGTCATTGAAGCAGTTTCATATGAAGGGTATTTGGGGGTTTCTAAAAATTTAGGGGAGGGGAGTTAGACCCGTAGTATTGGTCTGTTTCTTCCCTGGCTGAATGCGAAATCCCTTGACTGTATCATTTCCCCCAACTGATGGTCTAAGGTGGGAGGCCATGGTACCCAGGCCCTTCTCCCCTTCTTTTGTCTATACAACTGATCCTGACATACAACTGCTTTGTTTTACTGTGGTTTTGATCAATCCACATTTGAAGTCATTTGTAGAGTGTTTATACAAGTCTAATCAGTGCTGTCTGGTACTCCATAGTTATATCTTTATCATTCTCTATAGATCTATTTCTAGCTATTACTTGTTTGATTTGTAGAGTGTTTATACAAGTCTAATCAGTCCTGTCTGGTACTCCTTAGTTATATCTTTATCATTCTCTATAGATCTATTTCTAGCTATTACTTGTTTGATTTGTAGAGTGTTTATACAAGTCTAATCAGTCCTGTCTGGTACTCCTTAGTTATATCTTTATCATTCTCTATAGATCTATTTCTAGCTATTACTTGTTTGATTTGTAGAGTGTTTATACAAGTCTAATCAGTCCTGTCTGGTACTCCTTAGTTATATCTTTATCATTCTCTATATAGCTATTTCTAGCTATTACTTGTTTGATTTGTAGAGTGTTTATACAAGTCTAATCGGTTCTGTCTGGTACTCCTTAGTTATATCTTTATCATTCTCTTTATTGCTTTTTCTAGCTATTACTTATTTGATTGTAGAGTGTTTTGACAAGTCTAATCAGTCCTGTCTGGTACTCCCTAGCTATATCTTTATCATTCTCTATAGATCTATTTCTAGCTATACCTTGTTTGATTTGTAGAGTGTTTTGACAAGTCTAATCAGTCCTGTCTGGTACTCCTTAGTTATATCTTTATGATTCTCTATATAGCTATTTCTAGCTATTACTTGTTTCATTTGTAGAGTGTTTTGACAAGTCTAATCAGTCCTGTCTGGTGCTCCTTAGTTATATCTTTATCATTCTCTATATAGCTATTTCTAGCTATTACTTGTTTGATTTGTAGAATGTTTTGACAAGTCTAATCAGTCCTGCCTCTGGTACTCCTTAGCTATATCTTTATGATTCTCTATAGATCTATTTCTAGCTATTACTTGTTTCATTTGTAGAGTGTTTTGACAAGTCTAATCAGTCCTGTCTGGTACTCCTTAGTTATATCTTTATGATTCTCTATATAGCTATTTCTAGCTATTATTGTTTGATTTGTAGAGTGTTTTGACAAGTCTTATCAGTCCTGTCTGCTACTCCTTAGCTATATCTTTATGATTCTCTATATAGCTATTTCTGTGAAGAGAGCTAATTAATTTTTCAAACTTGTTGAAGTTCAGATATAACCATTCTTGCCACTCATTTTCTCAATTAAATTATAAAGGACTAGATTTGTTCATCTTACATGTACGAGCTCCTTTTCAATTCCAGCTTTTTTTCTAAGCCTTTTCTGTTCCAGACTTATCTTTGATAGCTTTGCTTTGTATTGGTGGTTTGTTGCATAATGTCACCAAGTCTAAACATCCCTCCTACAGTATGTATGTTGGTCATTCTTTGTTTTTTGGCTACATTTTTGCGGAAAATCACATTTGCTGTTCAGACAACCAAAGAATAAGACCTGGGTGTCCAAGGGACAACCAGAAGAGCATTCTAAAAAGTTTGTCATGTGTTACCTGTGACTATTAACATGGCTAATAGATGGACTTGCTGCATAATGTAGAGTACTTGATCTATCTCAGATGTTGTAATTGGTCCCAGCCTGCTGCTCCAACATCCTCTTTTACATCTCACACTTAATTTTGTTGTTCTAAGTGTTTATGTAGTTTAATCTGACTCATTTATATTGTAGTATCTCTATTATAATTCCAAACAAATGCTTATTTAGAATTGCAATATTATTTAAAATAAAAAACATGTACCTTGCATTTAAGAGGGAATGTGATTCATGTGGAACTTACTTTTATTGTTTTTATGCTGTTTATCTTGCAAGTTTTATTGATGAAAAGCACTGTGAGGGTTGAGTCAATTCCATTGAAGATGGATTTGTTTACTGCTAATCAATATCCATTACTTCCTTCACACTCTCAATATGCTCATTTTGTTACAGTGGACACAATGCCTCCAACCATAAGTGGATGCCCAGCAGACATCTCAGAAACCATTGAATTGGGACAGCCAGGGAGTGTAATAACATGGACAGAACCGACTGCTTCAGATATTTCTGGTACAGCAATCCTCATTTCTCGGTCTGATGCTCCAGGAACATTTTTTGCAGTTGACATTCTGCATAGAACAATCACTTATACTTTTGGTGATGCTTCTGGGCAAACTGCTATCTGTGAATTCATGATATGGTTTATAATTGGTAAGATCTTTAATCATATTATAACTAATATATCTTTTAATTTAATGATATTACAGTACAATGACTACTAGCTGAAGATTACAAACACTGAAATATATGAACTGGTATGCTTACAGACTGCAAATGTTTCTGCTTGATTGGTGATTGTTAATTTGAAAGTATTGATTGTTTTATCCTTGGATGTTTCCAATTTGATTTCTCTGCAATATTTTTGCAATATAATAGTAGCAATTTATAATTTTGGGTATTGTTAGATCTGCATTAATCCTTTTTCCTTTTTAAGTTTCTTGTATGATTAAAATTGTAGCATGCACAGAAAAACATTGAGGCTTTCCTCACTGTAAAAGGATCACAAAATGAAGAAGCTTTCAGGATTTGTTTGCACTAGGAAAGTTTATTTTCAGTTACACACTGCACTTTTTTGTAGAGAAGAATTACTTTATATGAATGGTTGAGACAAATTCCATGGTAAATTCTTGAAATAATTTGATGGGATTTAAATACATTGTATGATAGTTATATATTAACTGAAGCCCTAAAATGTAACTAGCTGTATTAACTGGTATTTCATGAAATAGAACTAAATCCTCTGAACATCTATATCATCAAGTTTAAAAGTTAGAGATTTATGCTTAAGTTTTGATTTAATGTGGTATTATTCCATAGTTGATACAACCCCACCAACTGTTATCAGCTGTCCTACTGATGTACTTTTCAATGTTGAGCTTGGAGAGACAGAGGGTAGGGCCACCTGGACAGAACCATCATCAACAGATTTATCTGGGACTGATCGGCTGGTTTCTAGATCTCGTGCTCCTGGGACACCATTTCCTCTGGGAGATACAACTGTTACATACTTATACACTGATGATTCTGGAAATACAGCTACTTGTGTATTCTGTGTGACAGTTGGAACAGGTAAATACCCTATGATGACAGTATAGGTAAAATAAAACATGCAGTGGTAAAAGTGAGTTACGCTTACATTTTTGGAAAGAAATTATTAACTAGAATGGAATTCAAACAAATGATCGGGATTTACAATGTCTGTTTGCTTTACCACCCTATTTTGTATATTTGTTTAGTTTTCATAGAGATAAATAAAATTATGAAAAAGAAAAGCACAAAAAGTCAAATTTTACAATCTGATTGTAAGGAATTGTAAGGATTCCTATCAGTATTGTAGTTTGACTTTGGGTTTAATTTGTTGGGTGGCAATGTTTGTAGAGGTAAAGTTTTATTATGACAGGATCAAACAATTAAGCAATCATAAGAAAGAACTCATGATGTCCAGCTGTCTGGGATGTGGCAGACCTTTTAACGGCCAAGTTTGAGAAGGGGAAGCAGGTCAATACCGTCAAGATTTATCGGACGGCTATTGGTGTTATCCACGAGGGGTTTCCAAGGGCGCTACAGTTTCATCCGTTCAATCCCTTGATCTCCTGGTCCGTACCAAGGCTTTGAAACGGCCACAGCTTAGGTCCCTTTGTGGGACATGAAAGCGGTCCTCAACCTCCTGGCTTCTCCCCCCCTTTGAGCCACTGTCTTCTTGTCCTCTGTTAGAGTTGTCTATGAAGACGGCATTTCTTCTCGCGGCAGCATCGGCTCGACGTCAGAGCGCCCTTCACGCGCTGTAGGTGCTGGCCGGGACACATTAGATTTGAACCGCATGGAGTGCGTCTGGTCTCGGACCTGTCCTTTCTGTCAAATGCCCAGATGGCGGACTTCTTACAATTAATACTTTCCCTTGCATAAGTAATTTGTCCAGAAGGTAAGGAGTTCCCGATGTAAGTTATCCCCACTTGATTAGTGGTGGCTACTTACCTTCTGGATCCCGCCCATCCTCCCCTCACGCCAAGGTTTATGGGTGGTATTGAATGACCAGGCCAGGGCACTGGATCTAGCCAGACAGCTGGCTAGACTGGCTGCCCTTGGCAGGCTATGGTATAGTTGGTGGTAGTTTTCTTTTTATGAGTTGAGCATTGATGGCGCGGGAAAATGAATAAGTAGTTTTTCCAGAAGGTAAGTCATTCCCTCGTAATCTAGTGGGGATAATTTTGGTTATTATTTTGGGGATCATAATTGTTTATTTTGTATATAATCATCTCTTGCAGTTGACACCATTGCACCCACCATTATTGGATGCCCTGCTGACAGTGAAGCTTTCACTGAACTAGGAACTCCGGGTAGGATGGTTTCATGGATAGAGCCCACAGCTTTTGATGCTTCTGGAACAGAAAGGTTGCAGTCTAGGTCCAATGGCCCTAATTCTTTCTTTACCATTGGGTCAACAGATGTAACATATTCCTTTATTGATAATTCTGGAAATGTTGCTATTTGTGATTTCACTGTCACTGTATCAACAGGTAAACCCAAACTATTAATCTCATACTTTCTATCGTTCTCTCTTTCACTCTCTCCTGTTGGTGTTGCTATGTATTGGTCAGTCATTGTTGTGAGTATAGTTGCTGTTCTTGATACCTTCATATCAAATCTGAAAAACTTTGTTGCAATTTGCATTGAACTTTGCTTGACATCCAAGTAGCTGTGATATTTTTCTTTGGTGACCAATATCAGGCATTTTATCAAACCTCTCACACATTTCTAAAGCTATGATTTAGAATTTTTGAAACTGTAAAAGCACCCTCTTATGGTTATTTGACCCAATTGAATATTATGGTGCTCAGAATTTTGAGTTAATTTTGATCCCTATATAGCCATTTCTCTGCTTGCAGTGCCAGCGCAAAGTAAAGGTATAAAAAAAAGGTGAAATTTTCAAACTCTTATTTTAAACCCTCTCAAATACCTGGTTTTAGGTTGAGAATCACTTGATTCTTGCTTTGTAACCTCCCTTTGGTGTAAACGTCTTTCATGGTGTCTTGGTTTGATAAATTTTAATCTTAGTTTGATTAGCATTTGGTAGCTCTCAGGTCAAAGTGTCCTCCAAATTGCAAAATGTTATGTTAATCAGTGAAGTGTAACTTTACCTCTCCAATTCTTTGTTGCCCAGACAGGTATTCTACAACTACGTTAAATGCCATGCACAGTGCATGGCAGAGATTGTAAATGTATTTTAAGTGACACTTGACTAGCTACTGTATTATATCCATTGTAGTATGTGATTTTAGTATCAATTAGTGCTGATAGTCGACTCTTTCTTTTGAAGTCGATTAATCGCATAGCTCTTCTCGCGATTACTGCGATTACTGGTTACAGATATGACCTCATCACTGTCATTTTTACATTGCAGAAATAGTCCAAGCAAATCTTTCTCCATGGTCCACTGTCTTTATTGATTCTTTCGTGTCTTTAATGCATGGTGTCTAAATCATGTTAAAACATCTACAAAAACTGTGAACAAGTTCCAATCTACGTTTCTTAAAATCATCCATAGTAAATCAAAAAACTTTTGAATGAATCTACGAGGCTACTACAGCTACAAGCACTAATAAAAGCAAACATGCAAATGGATTTAACACATTGTAGCGGTGTGATGATCGGTATGCAAGAGTTTTCTGTAGGATGTTCAACGTTCTAGGCTAGGCTTTAGCCTGGCGCGATAGCAGGCACATATTTTGCACATTGAAATGAAACTACACTGCAATCGACACACTCTGTCAGACATCCGATAAATGTGAACCAGGCCAGTAATGAAGTGATTGTAAACATGTCTGAAGAAATGACAAATACTTTGGCAATCGTAAGAGATTAATAAGTTACGAACTTGCGATTATGTGCACTGATTAAACATTGCTAGGACTGAATGCTGCACTTCAGAACAAGCGTATTACTGACAAGCAAATGCTTGAATCTAACTGGAGCAGATGCTTGCCAATTTTATCACAGCACAGTGCTAGTCTAGCATTGTGAGAACCTGTATACTTATTGCGATATTTGCTGACAAACTGCTTAATGTTGTTTTTGATAGCTTAAGCTATATTTCAAAAGCAGATTATGTGTAGTGCTAGTTTGTAGTAGAGTAATCGCAACTTAGGTTTTGAGAGTGATGAATCGAATTTCCAAAGTGTAATCGCGACTACTAGCGATGAATTGATTACGACTATCAGCACTAGCATCAATATATTTATTAAACATAATTTTTTTAAATCAATTCTAAGAGATACTTTCTATGCCTTGATAGTTGTTTAATCTTGATAACATCTATACATCCTTAGTTGATACCACAAGACCGATCATCAGTGGCTGTCCTGCAGACTTTGAAGTGACCATTGAACTAGGGCAGACAAGTACCACTGTCACATGGACAGAGCCCACTGCTACTGACATTTCTGGATTTGCCATGCTCTCTGACAGAAGCAATGCTCCAAATGACATATTCTTCTTGGGAAATAATGAAGTTAGATATGTCTTTGTGGATAACAGTGACAACATAGCTGTATGCAACTTTGTAATAACTATATCAACAGGTAAGTACATAAAACAGGCCTCATATTCAGAATATTTACTGGCTAAATGAAATTGAAGTTTTGCCAATAGACGAAGATTTGCTTTTACATATTTCTGCCAGTATAGACATTCAAAATATAAACACATGATAACTCTGTGTTAAAGCTGCAGTAAATAAACTCTGCCAAACAGACACCTGTGTTGCTGTTTATTATCATTTGCCATATAATTGGGTTGCTCTCATGAGCCTGAACAGCAACTGATATTTACTGTAATTCAGAAAAAATGCCAATGGGAATGCGATTTTAGCCAGTAGGTTTTCAAGCACTTGTTTTTTTTTTAGCAAGTGGATAATATTGTGAAATTCTAGGCCTGAAAACCTGGTAATGAAGACATGCTTGTACTTCAATCGCTTATCAATTTTGATTGTGGAGGCGATTTATATTTGCGTAAAGTGACAGCAATCAACACACAGAAGAGTAACATTCTGAGCAATTTTTATAACTGTATTCCATATTTTGAATCCTTGCTTGTTGTTTGTGGGAAATGTTAAGGTAAAATGGAGGGCTTTTCAGAAAGCACTGTGGTGTAATATACATTGTATTTTCAATGCAGTGTTTCACTTGCACATTTTGAAAGTGTGTATATTTTGACCCACGCCTCCCCCTCCCCCCCCCCCCAAGTCCTATTGTGCTAAGAATTTAAGAGGAAACAATTTTGTCTGTCAGATACCACTTGAATCACTACTGAAAGCCTTTAAGTTATTGCAGTGGGAAAATGTGCCATGTGGTAAATGACATGGTTTCAAGCAGTGTGGGTGTGTGCACAGGGGCTTGTGCTAAGGAATTGATATGTATCTGGGAGGTTTATTAAGTGTTGGTACTTTACTACTGTGACTGTTACACAGAGTTGTATTAGAAAATCAGTTTCACACCGACATTTCCCTCCTCTACCAGACATTTTCAGTGCAATAGTACTATGTTGCAACTGTTAAAGGAATTTTTTAGTGAAATTTGGGATCCAGTCCTTTCGGTCATACCATATTTTCTCTTTTTATCGACCTAAGCCTTGCACTGTGATGAATTTTAATATCTGTGATAGAATGCTTGAAAAGTTGACCCGTCCTTCCAGAAATTTGAATCTAACACTGACTTATGTCAAGACGTGAAGTCAGTGCGGCACATTGGTCAGAATCGATCCGATCTCACTCTAAGCTTGGCCTTGATACAATAGACAGGAATGTGTACAGGCTTCGTGTACGGCTGTGAATACAAAAAGATTGCACTCTAAGCTTGGCCTTGATACAATACACAGGAATGTGTACAGACTTCGCACATGGCTGTGATTACAAAAATCGCTCAAATAACAAATATCTGAAAAACATATTATGGTGAACACCAAGTTAGGGAATTTTGGAAGGTTTTAACTTTTCAAAAGATTGCTAACTTGCAACTTCACTGAGAAATTTCCAACTAAATCGCTATTTTACTTACAGAAATTTGAACTTTCCTCGCTACAGTGTAGCTTGCTAATGATAGCGTCCCTGCAGCCTCCGAAACAAAGTGCCGCTATGACATCACAGCGCTCATCGTTCTCCACTGTTCAAAATATATTAGATTAGGTTGGCACTTCTCCTGAATTGTAGGATAAAAAATCCTTGAACTAGGACTATGATGATGAAAAAATTATGGATTTTTTTTCATATACCCAATAGATTGCCACTAAAAAATTTCTGTAAACAATTAAAGAACTTAATCTGGATATTAGTAAGAAAACCATATTGTAAGCAGTGTGGAGTTGCCCAAGAGTTACCCATGGTGTAGACATCTACTAAACTGATATATAGGTTGAGATCTGTTCTATTGAGTTCACTGCATGCATGGTGTAGACATCTACTAAACTGATATATAGGTTGAGATCTGTTCTATTGAGTTCTCTGCATGCAGGATAGAGACATGTACTTAACTGATATATTGGTTGAGATCTGTTCTATTGAGTTCACTGCATGCATGGTGTGGACATCTACTAAACTGATATATAGGTTAAGATCTGTTCTATTGAGTTCACTGCATGCATGGTGTAGACATCTACTAAACTGATATATAGGTTGAGATCTGTTCTATTGAGTTCACTGCATGCATGGTGTAGACATCTACTAAACTGATATACAGGTTAAGATCTGTTCTATTGAGTTCACTGCATGCATGGTGTAGACATCTACTAAACTGATATATAGGTTGAGATCTGTTCTATTGAGTTCACTGCATGCATGGTGTAGACATCTACTAAACTGATATATGGGTTGAGATCTGTTCTATTGAGTTCACTGCATGCATGGTGTAGACATCTACTAAACTGATATATAGGTTGAGATCTGTTCTATTGAGTTCACTGCATGCATGGTGTAGACATCTACTAAACTGATATATGGGTTGAGATCTGTTCTATTGAGTTCACTGCATGCATGGTGTAGACATCTACTAAACTGATATATAGGTTGAGAGCTGTTCTATTGAGTTCACTGCATGCATGGTGTAGACATCTACTAAACTGATATATAGGTTAAGATCTGTTCTATTGAGTTCACTGCATGCATGGTGTAGACATCTACTAAACTGATATATGGGTTGAGATCTGTTCTATTGAGTTCTCTGCATGCATGGTGTAGACATCTACTAAACTGATATATAGGTTGAGATCTGTTCTATTGAGTTCACTGCATGCATGGTGTAGACATCTACTAAACTGATATATAGGTTGAGATCTGTTCTATTGAGTTCACTGCATGCATGGTGTAGACATCTACTAAACTAATATATAGGTTGAGATCTGTTCTATTGAGTTCACTGCATGCATGGTGTAGACATCTACTAAACTGATATATAGGTTGAGATCTGTTCTATTGAGTTCACTGCATGCATGGTGTAGACATCTACTAAACTGATATATTGGTTAAGATCTGTTCTATTGAGTTCACTGCATGCATGGTGTAGACATCTACTAAACTGATATATGGGTTGAGATCTGTTCTATTGAGTTCTCTGCATGCATGGTGTAGACATCTACTAAACTGATATGTAGGTTAAGATCTGTTCTATTGAGTTCACTGCATGCATGGTGTAGACATCTACTAAACTGATATATAGGTTGAGATCTGTTCTATTGAGTTCTCTGCATGCATGGTGTGGACATCTACTAAACTGATATATAGGTTGAGATCTGTTCTATTGAGTTCTCTGCATGCATGGTGTGGACATCTACTAAACTGATATATAGGTTGAGATATGTTCTATTGAGTTCACTGCATGCATGGTGTGGACATCTACTAAACTGATATATAGGTTGAGATCTGTTCTATTGAGTTCACTGCATGCATGGTGTAGACATTTACTTAACTGATATATAGGTTGAAATCTGTCCCATTGAGTTCACTGCATGCAGGATGGAGACATCTACTAAACTGATATATAGGTTGAGATCTGTTCTATTGAGTTCACTGCATGCATGGTGTAGACATCTACCTAACTGATAGTATGCATGGTGTAGAGTGAAGTCCAATTCTTATCTCATTAGTGGTTCATAGTTATTGAGTTATTGCACAGTGTTGTACTTGATTGATGGTTAAGAAATTGCTATTTACTAAAGGGTTCCTATGCATAGCTGATCCACGGCTTAAGCTGCAATGTGCATGTTAGTTTGTTACCATTGTAACTCCTACACGACTAGTTGGCTATTTTTTCTTCAAATGTATATGTTTATGGAAGTATGATTATGTATGCATGTCTAAGTCAATTTGATAATTATCTCTTCAGAGGACACCACACCCCCTGATGTTATGGGTTGCCCTCAGAGTGTGGTGGAGACTGTTGAGCTAGGTGTTACCAGTGTCCCAGTGTTTTGGGTAGAACCAACCGTGACTGACATTTCGGGTACTGAACGATTAGACGATAGATCCCATCAGCCAGGAGAGACATTTATCATTGGGTTGACCACAGTGACGTATGTGTTTTCTGATGCCAGCAATAACATCGCCAGATGCATCTTTAATGTCATAGTAACCACAGGTTTGTCTGCTAAATGTCTTTAGTTTGAACATATCTAAATGTATCTTAAATGTCAGATGTCATTTGTATCTTTAATGTCATAGTAACCACAGGTTTGTCTGCTAAATGTCTTTAGTTTGAACCTATCTAAATGTATCTTAAATGTCAGATGTCATATGTCAGATGTATCTTTAATGTCATAGTAACAACAGGTTTGTCTGCCAAATGTCTTTAGTTTGAACATATCTAAGTGTATCTTAAATGTCAGATGTCATTTGTATCTTTAATGTCATAGTAACCACAGTTTTGTCTGCTAAATGTAGTTTGAACCTATCTAAATGTATCTTAAATGTCAGATGTCATATGCCAGATGTATCTTTAATGTCATAGTAACCACAGGTTTGTCTGCTAAATGTAGTTTGAACCTATCTAAATGTATCTTAAATGTCAGATGTAATATGACAGATGTATCTTTAATGTTATAGAAACCACAGGTTTGTCTGCTAAATGTAGTTTGAACCTATCTAAATGTTTCTTAAATGTCAGATGTCATATGTCAGATGTATCTTTAATTTCATAGTTACCACAGGTTTGTTTGCTAAATGTCTTTAGTTTGAACCTACCTAAATGTATCTTAAATGTCAGATGTCATATGTCAGATGTATCTTTAATGTCATAGTAACCACAGGTTTATCTGCTAAATGTCTTTAGTTTGAACATATCTAAATGTATCTTAAATGTCAGATGTCATATGTCAGATGTATCTTTAATGTCATAGTAACAACAGGTTTGTCTGCCAAATGTCTTTAGTTTGAACATATCTAAGTGTATCTTAAATGTCAGATGTCATATGTCAGATGTATCTTTAATTTCATAGTAACAACAGGTTTGTATACTAAACTTCTTCAGTCTGAACCCCATTTAACTTTAAACATAGGGAAGTAATTTATCTAGTATCGCAAAGCCAAATACCATGCAGAATGGTCATATGCTACACAAATGTGAAGATGCATAAAATTATATTTGTGCACAGGACCGTATCAATTTCAGTATTTTATGAGATACAACATTCCTAAGCCTCAAAACTGCTATAATAGAATCTGAACAATCTGAATATTAAATTTATACCCAGAAAATGGTTGTTTAAAAGTGATTTGGTTTTGCCATGCATCATTTCCATTTCATAGATAAATAATAACACATTATAACAACAATTTTTTTTCAAAACTCAACTGCTATTGTGATGTCACTCACTCCTTATCTTGCCAAAAGTTTTCATACTGATTTGCCAAACATTTCAAAATAACATGCATTCAGGATGTGATTTCCATCTACTAGAAAATGGAGAATGTACTGTTTTGACCACTGGAATATCCCTGTAAGTCAATGCATACCAATAGCACAAACGGCTTAAATTTAACCAACAGATATGTATCTTTAATTCACAGATGTTGAAAATTTCCAAGTTTCTTACTAAGAAAGGGATTAATAGAGCTAACTTGTGTTACATTTTTTTCCTTCTGTTTTTGCCTTCTAGAGGATACTACCCCACCTTCAATAACGGGGTGTCCTGTACAACCAGTTGTAGAGCAAGTAGAGTTGGGAATAACTGGTACCTTTGTGACCTGGACTCCACCAACCGCAACAGATTTGTCAGAGCCTGTCACTGTAAATGTCAATCAAAACCCTGGTTCATTCTTCCTTGTAGGAACAATGGTTATTACCTATACCTTTAGCGATGCTGAGAATAACCAGAATATCTGTAGATTTGACGTAGTTGTAACCACAAGTAAGTTTCCCAGTGTACACCGATGAGAACAATACTTGTCACTTTCAATAACTAGGAGAGTACCTAAATCAATTATGAAAACATGCAGAAAAGAATTATGCTTCTGGTGAAATAATTGATCTCAATTTAAATGTCGAGAACAGATCTAATTTATAATTGGTTCATACAGGAAGCTGTACTGAACACTTCGTTCAAACACTCATCTATGAATGTGAATAGGTACATGGATACAGTATATGTGCTCTTTACCTTTAGCCATTTGCATTAAGATAATTTTATGATTTGTTTTCTGGCAGTTGACACAACACCCCCAGAAATAAGTGGTTGTCCAGTCTTAGTTATGGAAACTGTTGAATTAGGAGAACCTGGAAGAATTGTCACCTGGGTGGAACCTACTGCCACAGATCTGTCCGGTGCCGTTGATGTCTCCCGAACTCGTGCTCCAAATGAGTTCTTCATAGTAGGGGACACAACTGTTATATATACCTTCACAGATAGCAGTATGAACCCTGCAGAATGTGTGTTCACCGTTCGGGTAACCACAGGTGAGTACCCCTTCAAGAATCACATAGGTGTCGATCGTCTTCGGTTTCAAAGGAATTTCATGAATTTAACAGGAATTATCTTAATCGTAAACAATCTGTCTCTGTTCGAAACAATCACTGGCAAGAGCATCCCAGAAGTGCATATTCAATGTGAGAATAAATGTGACTCATGATGCACTATAACATCTGAAGGTCAAATACATGATGCAACCATCACATATACAATTTTGTTAGCTTGTGACAGGGAGATGGGGTGGGAGGGAGTCCGATCAATGTTTCCCACAGGCATCTCTTTCATAACAAGCATGTATGAATGTTGGCTGTAAATATTGTTAATATTGTTTTATTTAGATTAATAGAGTGCTGTGGAATCTCCATATGTTTTTCACTTTAAAGATGACTCAACACCTCCAGAAATTTTAAACTGTCCATCTGACATACAAGAAATGATTGAACTTGGAGCAGCAGATCCGACGATCTTTTGGGTAGAGCCTCGTGGAATGGACCTTAGTGAAACCAGAATCGTCTCTCAAAGCGGAAGTCCTGGTCAAACGTTCCCTGTTGGATCAACAGTTGTAACCTACATCCTCGCTGATACAAGTAACAACGATGCTATATGTAGCTTTATGGTCACTGTAATAACAGGTAAAATGTTTGATTTTTGCTGTCTCTTCATAAACTGTGTACACTGCATATCTATGTGAAGAGAAAATGCTGATGTATCTACTTAACTACAATTTATGAATGCTAGGATAGGTTCGCTAGATTCGTACACTCACATATCTTTAAGTTAATTGCCAAATTTATTTTTTAATTTGATTATGCTCATATGAAACTGGAGGCAAGTGTACTTAAATTGACACAGTATGATATTAACATTGTCCCCTTAGTTCCTGATTCCCAGCAGTTTTACCAAATTAACTGTGTCTCACAGTAAAGGTTACAATTGATCACGATAAAACATTTTCATATTTTTCACCAAATGAACATTAATTAGCCCAAAGAATTATGGATTTCATTTGAATAATTATCATTGTCTTAAGGAAACACCAGCAAATTATCTCAATTCAATGGGACTGGTCAATCTAGTGAACTGAATTGTTATGTGATGTTTTTACCAAGTGTTCTCAATATACATTTGTAGGCCATTGTTCCCTTTTCATATAGCCAGAATAGCTACTGTCCAACCTCTGTGCATGGTCCAGTACACATCTGTATTTGATTATACCTAAATGTTGGCTTTCTGAATGAAACGAGACTAATTTTATTCTAAATTAATTTCATTCAAATCATATTCACAAATGAAAGAATGAAAGCATCACCAGTTACTTTCCCATGACATAGGAAAGCATTGTAATGTAGGTTATACAATTCATATTTAGAGTGGTTGTTTTGTTTTGTCACAAAGGAAGTTATTGTGTCACTAACATATTTGGGAAGCGTCAAAGTTTCCCTTTTGTTCATGTCTGTTATACATACCAAAGTAGAGCTTGTTCCGGTAATATCGTAATGATGTTGATTATACAATCTAACTGCATATTTCCAGGTTTATGTGTTTAGCATGATTATACTCTAGCGATACTGTTCCCTTTTAATTCACAGACAGATGACCTCATCCGTTTGAAATATATCGCACTAATAAATTCCACATAAAGCAGAAAAGTTATTGATGATACCAATAAACTTGAATTCCATTGTATTAAAATTGTTCATTTCAGTGGATACAACCCCACCCACCATCTCCAACTGTCCGGCTACACAGAGTATTTCAGTAGAGCTTGGGTCAACAGGAGGCAATGTCATTTGGGTCGAACCCTCAGCCTCTGATCTTTCAGGAACTGCTGACCTTTCTGTGCGCAGTCATGCCCCTGGGTTCGAGTTTCCTCTTGGTCAGACAACTGTCATGTATATCTTCGTTGATGCCTCCATGAATACTAATATTTGCCAGTTCATTGTGATTGTCAACACAAGTAAGGATGTTAAAAGTAGTCTCATTCTCTAACATTCAATCTGGTTTTATCATAAGTTAGATATTGTGTATCTGATCAAACAATCTTGAACTTAAAACACAAAAGTTGGTAATACAAAGCAGATTTTTTTAATTTTTTTTTCTCAATATATTTTGTACTTTTTACTTCAGCATACCTTCAGTATGCATTAGAATGGATTCTATGAAGAGCTACACATTAAAATGAAATGTAATTTAGAATGAGGTTAATATAGTGTACATTATAGTTGTTAAGCTAAATTAATATGAAGATTCCTGCTAGTTAAAATGCCTACAAATATCTGGGTTGTTTTTTATATCAAAGGGCTAAGAGATGTTTGTGTAAATTAAATACAAATGTGGTATGCATGTCTCCAAATTATAAAAATCCAACTTGCATTTGCTATATCTTAAATGTACTAAAAAGAAAAAGTAGGAAGAATATGAACAAGCTATATCCACTGATGGGTTTAGGTAGCAAAGTAAATTTTGCATATATAGTTAGAGTTTTCCTCTATGGTTCTTAATGGTTGCTTTCCTTGGACACTATCCTATTAAATTACTCCAGTAGAGTTGACGAAGATAACGATGGACAAGGAAAACAAAACTGACCATGCAAGGCCACATAAACTGTGGTAAATGCTCCTCAAAATGACTGGTTAATGTAAACCTGTGATACCCAGTGTGTTTTGGTCATGAAGTATCTTTCTTCCTCTTTTCTACTTTAGTGGATACCATGTCACCCATTATTAGTGGTTGTCCTGGAATCATAGCAGAGGAAATAGAGCTAGGTCTGACAGGGACGACAATATTTTGGACAGAACCAACAGCGACAGATGTATCTGGAGTAGCTATAGTAACGATGAGATCCAACGCACCAAATGATTTCTTCACAACGGGACTAACCACCGTGTCTTACACTTTCTCTGATAATGCTGGAAACACTGCTGTCTGCACTTTCATGATATTCATCACAACAAGTAACTAAAAAAAATTTTTGTTTACAAAGTATTGTGATGTTTCTTCCTGACATTTGGTCTATATCTCAGTTTTTACCCGCAGATTATCAGTTAGCTACCATGCAGTGTTTCAACATGGTCTTTTATATATACCTCTCTCATTTAATTTTACCAATTGTGATTGTTGTATATATAATGAGCTGACTCAGTCATATTTGTATAATCTTTATGAAAAGTTGGTAGCAAAGTCTTTGGTCAAATTGCCAATTCAAAGCCTTTTAATAGCATATACAGGGCGCATGAGAGCCAACCGGGTTTTAATAGGAAGCTAAGCTTTCTTAGTTTAGCATGAAGGTGGTTTGTCCTATTTTAAAAGTATGTGAATAGTATTTAGCCAATCGATAAAACCTTTCCATTTATTATTAAAATGGTTTGTTTATTCCTATTTCGATATCCATCGCTTCCTTCAAACTCTTAATATGCTCTTCATGATACAGTTGACACAATACCTCCAACCATAAGTGAATGCCCAGCAGACATCTCAGAAACCATTGAATTGGGACAGCCAGGGAGAGTAATATCATGGACAGAACCGACTGCTTCAGATATTTCTGGTACAGCAATGCTCTCCTCTCGGTCTGATGCTCCAGGAACATTTTTTGCAGTTGACGTTGAGCATAGAACAATCACTTATACTTTTGTTGATGCTTCTGGAAATACTGCTATCTGTGAATTCATGTTATGGTTTATAATTGGTAAGATCTTTAATCATATTATAACTAATATATCTTCTAATTTAATGATATTACAGTGCAGTCCAAAGACTACTAACTCATTTTACAAGCACTTAATGTTTCCTTGCATCTGAGAAGACAACAGTCACATATACATTCAGCGATGAATCTGGGAATCTTGATATCTGTGAATTCTGTATAGAGTTTGTTTTTGGTGAGAACCTTTCAGGATATTTAAACATAAATCTTCTACTCTTAAGATTATAACTGACCAATCTGACGACATCTAAGTTGGCCTAGTACAATATCACAACTTATGCTACTTGCTGAAAACTGCTAATAAAGTCTACTTGCTGAACTTAAATTTCTAGTTGCATATTCCTTAAAATTAACACAAGAGCAACATTTACTTTTTGCATATATTGATATTGAATATGAAGCTGCAAACAGTATTCACTTTTGTTCATTTATCATATCAGGCCACAGGAGTTTTTCATTTCTTGGGCAACAATTTTCCAATGTCATGCTTAGCGATCATGGTAACAGGAAACCCTAAGACTTGGGAAAACTACATGGGAACCCTTTTTCTTGTACATCTTAGTCTGATTAAATCTGCATGTCAACTTTACCCTGCCACAATCATCTTGCCAATGGTCTCACTATGTACATGTTTTGCAGCTTTGAGTCGATGGATTTCCTAGCTGGTATTTACATCTATCAAAGGGAGACCTTTTCATGACAACCTGCCAAAGAACCTGAAGTCTGTTCTTATACCCTAACACCTTTCAGCTATATGTATGAGGATTTAGTTCTTGTTTAATACAACACTGATATTGTTCTAAATAATATCCAAACCAAGAAATTCTAACCCATTTCTTACGATAAAAGAATTATGAATAATGAGTACTTGTGATGCACTTATTGTTTCTTTCATGCAAGGTCTAATTTTGAAGAAAACAAATAGAACATTTAGATTACATTAAACATTTAGATTACATGGGCATGAGCGCTACATATCACACCTGTACCTAAAATTGAGTATTAGGATGGTAAAGCTAGCCTTACATAGACTAAAGTCCTACACTGACTGTTGTACTCCCAGCTAGCTGGTCCAGGTTTCTGACTGTTGTACTTCCAGCCAGCTGGTCCAGGTTTCTGACTTTTACTGCCAGCTAGCTGGTCCAGGTTTCTGACTGTTGTACTGCAAGCTAGATGGTCCAAGTTGCCTTATAGACTTAAGTCCTACACTGACTGTTGTACTGCCAGCTAACTGCTCCGGGTAGCCTTACATTATTTAAAGTCCTACACTGACTTGTACTGCCAGCTAGCTGGTCCAGGTTTCTGACTGTTGTACTTCCAGCTAGCTGGTCCAGGTTTCTGACTGTTGTACTGCAAGCTAGATAGTCCAAGTTACCTTATAGACTTAAGTCCTACACTGACTGTTGTACTGCCAGCTTACTGGTCCAGGTAGCCTTACATAATTTAAAGTCCTACACTGACTGTTGTACTGCCAGCTAGCTGGTCCAGGTTTTTATCTCAAACTACCCTTTACTGTAACTAAACATTTTCAACTATATTCCTTTCACATTTTTTTCCTTCTTCAAATTAATCGTTGAGGCTGGGGACTGAATTTATTTATGAATATTGCTCCATCATATATGGTGCACTATTGCAACTTTTTTCCCATGAATAGCTTTGTTAAGCAGGTTTTGCATCCTCTAGTTGATTTCTAGTAATTTAAGCATAGCATATACAGCACAGGGTCAAGGTGTAGCATATACCAATGGTGAAAGCTGTTAGACGACGTACTGTGTGAAGAAAGTAGCTAAAGACTGGCATTTGAAAATAGAAAATTCCTGATTTGAAATGAGTTTCTAGGTGGTGGGTCAGTGTCTTGTCATATGAACTAAAGATTGATTGCTGATGACACCCAGACTTTCAGAGGTGTGTGTGCCTTTAATGTTCATTCACAGAACAATGCAGGGTATTTTTGTTTGTTTTTCATTTCACTTGTAAATGCAGTAGCATTTAGTGAGTAAATAGGGTGAATTATGAGACCTGCGTAGGCAAAAGTTAAGAAACTAAAATAAATGATCAGCAATCCCATGCTTGAGATCAAGGTTGTAGTGTAAATGCAGATCATATCCGATCAGATCATATGAAACGAATCATTATCAAGACAACATCTTTTCAAATTCTGTGTAAATATTCTGTAACATTGTTACACCAATGTGTTTCAATCCTTAAAATTACAAAAGAAGAGAAGAATACTCTACATTTTTAGCAAATATTTCATGTTTCTAATGTTGCCCCATGAAATTTTAGTTTATCAGAGGCAAATTGAAGTCCAGGCAGAGAATAGAACAACATATTTACTGAAATTGTGCAGTTTTGTCATTAACTCAATGGATCCTATGTTCAAAGTTGAATCCTGAGTTTGAATACTTTAGCTTAAAGGTCGGGTAACACCTGTTGTATTTATTTTCTTTTTTGTAGAGGATACAGTTCCACCAACAATTTCTGGATGTCCGGGTGATCTGTCTTCTGTCATTGAGTTAGGAACTCCAACTGCTGTTGTTGGATGGATGGAACCAACAGCCACCGACATTTCTGGAACAGTCGTACTGACATCACGTTCTAATGGACCAGGAGAAAGCTTCTCAATTGGCATGACCACTGTGGTGTACATATTTTCTGATGCAACTGGCAATGCTGCAAGTTGTAGCTTTTTAGTAACTGTCACTACTGGTAAGATTGATAAATTCAAGTATTTAAGGTTTATGATTGCTGTAATATTGAATGTAATATTTAAGATGAGCACAGAAATAGCTCTATACAGAGACTAGTACCCAGTGATAGTGATACCCAACCACTGTTTAGTAATTTACCAGAGGTATTGATTTATACTGTGTAAGTGATAAGCTTAATCACCAATATTAAGGTATGCCAAAACCCATTTATTTACTACGTTTAGGGTTCTATTTTTTATCGTTTAGTATTGGGTGTTTTTTACTATCTGTTTTAGGCTTTTACAATAATTGTCTTACTGTACTATAGTTTCTCATTCTTATTTATATTTAAACATTGATTATGATTTAATCTATTTGACTATTTACATACTTCTGAAATTGTTTTGGACTATTGCTTTTTAGTTTCTAGTATCGTGTAGTACCGGTGTGTTTTTTATATTGTTGCTTTTGGCAGTTACATTTTTTGCCTTATTGGTTCTATATATTTATTATTTTGGTTTTTGTTACTATTTGTTTTTAAGTTTTACATTTGTTAAGCGCTTTGAGCAGCTTTGCTGATTATGCACTATATAAATATTACTTATTATTATTATTATCTCTGCATAATTGTTTCAATTTAAAGTCGGATACCCGATGAGGTATAGTCATATACTAGTACCCATATATCATTCTTTTCTGGCAAAGGATAGCCACAAAGATGTATGGTTATGTATCAGGGCCAATTTATCCATATAACTTAGCAATCTGTGACCGCTGCGGTATATAGTCATGTATCATGACAAATATGTCCATCTTAAAATATATAGTAGCAGAGGATATCCACAAAGATGTATGGTTATGTATCAGGACCATTATATCCATATAACTTAGCAATCTGTGACCGCTGCGGTATATAGTCATGTATCAGGACCAATATATCCATCTTAAAATATGTAGTAGCAAAGGATATCCACAAAGGTGCATGGTTATGTATCAGGACTAATATATCCATATAACTTAGCAATCTGTGACCGCTGCGGTATATAGTCATGTATCAGGACCAATATATCCATCTATAAATGTATAGTAGCAAAGGATATCCACAAAGATGTATGGTTATGTATCAGGACTAATATATCCATATAACTTAGCAATTTATGACCGCTGCGGTATTTTGTCAAGTATCAGGACCAATATATCCATCTATAAATGTATAGTAGCAAAGGATATCCACAAAGATGTATGGTTATGTATCAGGACCAATATATCCATATAACTTAGCAATTTATGACCCCTGGGTATTTAGTCAAGTATCAGGACCAATATATCCATCTATAAATGTATAGTAACAAAGGGTATCCACAAAGATGTATGGTTATGTATCAGGATAATATATCCATATAACTTAGCAATTTATGACCTCTTAGGTATTTAGTCAAGTATCAGGACCGATATATCCATCTATAAATATATAGTAACAAAGGATATCCACAAAGATGTATGGTTATGTATCAGGACCAATATATCCATCTAGTATATCCATCTGTAAATATATAGTAGAAAAGGATATCCAGAAAAATGTTTGGTTTGGTAATTGGTTAACTGCTAAGGCATCTACTTGTGTAATCGGACAGGAAAACATGTAAAATTATAAGTTAGGTAAGGTTAACAGCTAAAGCATCTATTCATGTAATAGGAGAAGTACACATATAAAATTATGTGTTAGGTAAGGTTAACTGCTGAGGCATCTATTCATGTTATAGGAGAAGAACACATATAAAATTATGTGTTAGGTAAGGTTAACAGCTAAAGCATCTATTCATGTAATAGGAGAAGGACACATGTTAAATTATGTGTTAGGTAAGGTTAACAGCTAAAGCATCTATACATGTAATAGGAGAAGTACACATATAAAATTATGTGTTAGGTAAAGTTAACTGCTGAGGCATCTATTCATGTAATAGGAGAAGTACACATATAAAATTAGGTGTTAGGTAAGGTTAACTGCTAAGGCATCTATTCATGTAATAGGACAAGGACACATGTAAAAATAAAGTATCCATGTGTATGTGAGTCTTGTTGTCTGTGACTTACTCATTAAGGAATTGCCTAATGGACAAATCTCAGTACTTGACAATTACTTTCCAGGACTTGTACCAAGCTACTGTGTTGCATACATGTCTGAATGTGGCTTCCGCATGCTATGAGTCTTGAATTCTTATAGAATGATGTATCCATGTTTCACATTTACAGAGGACACTACTCCACCAATGATTGTGAATTGTCCCAGCCTGATTGAAAGACAGGTTGAGTTGGGTGTACCAGGACTAATCATAACATGGACTGAACCATCAGCCACAGATATATCTCTAACTGCTATGTTGGTTGACAGGACAGACGCACCAAATGATTTCTTTCTAGTGGGAACAACCCTAGTGGTCTACACCTTCACAGACAGCAGTCAGAATCAGGCTGTTTGTGCCTTTATGATCTCAATAACAACTGGTAAATTTTCATCTCTGGTTTATTTCCAGCTTAGTTTCACCTATTCCAAGTAAATTGTTGTAATTTTCATCATCATGAAGGAACAAAAGGATATAGGATAAATATTGAATTTTCAAAATTTGGAATGTATCATCTACTGTTTGGTGGCTGTTTGGCTAATTGTTACATTGGTTTTCTTCTTTCAGTTGACACCACACCCCCAGAATGTGTCAACTTGCCAGCTTTTGTATCTGAAAGCACTGAGTTGGGTAACCCAGGGCGTACGGTTACTTGGATTGAGCCTACCTGTCAAGATATATCAGGCGTAGCTTCTGTGACAGCCAGATCCAATCTGCCAGGTTCCTTCTTCCTGGTAGGAGATACTGTAGTCACCTACACTTGCACAGATGGATCTGGAAATTCTGACACTTGTTCATTTCCTGTCCAGGTCATTACAAGTGAGTGATATAATAGTCGTAATTTTGCTTTCTTCTTCTTGACAAGTGAAGTTTGTCATCAGATATGACAACGGTAACAAACTAAAATATGAGGTTTTTCAACCATGAAGAGAAATGTAAAGGAATTCCTTAATTTTGCATCATTCATGTTTCATGAAAACTTTGAGTACATATCAAAAGATGTACTTCTTTGTTTTTAGTTTTTTGCTTAATTCCTATGTCTTTAATAATAAGTTGACTTTTACCCCCTGCCTTTATGTACAATTTGACATATGCATATCAAATGTATCTCTGGCAGCTCTCAAAACATTTGTGAAATCTGAACATTATCAGTTTCTTATTCCTCATGTGACAAATAAAAAAAAAAGAGTGACTTTTCAAAGAATGCTGGTTGTATTCACTGTTAATTGCTACCAAGGTGATAGGTGACAGAAGCATTTGAATTACCTCTTTTCATAGAGCTTTTTGCATTTGTATCATAATTTCTCTTCGCATCAGATGTATTCTTGAACAATAACTACTTTGCTGGTTTATTGCATGGATGTTATAACAGACATTTCAAGAATTGACATTGCATTTGAAAACAATGATCAGCTCTGAATGTATTCCTATGACACTGTAATAGCAGAGGTTACTGAGTATGGTCTTCTCTTTGCAGATGAAAAACAGGGATAGGGGCATCATTGACATTGTACACTGCGACTAACTTTACTACCTCATTGCAAATTTATTGACAGAAAGAAACATTTCACAGAGTTTCCAACAAATAAAACTGAATTTTAAATTGAAATATGAAAGTTATGAAAGTCAACTGCTTACTTTA
>JAIPMN010004541.1:0-24113 GCA_020650975.1 Apostichopus californicus | reverse complement strand
GGGGGCGGCTGGAAGGTGATGAGGTGGGGCACTCCCGCTCTTTCCCATAGTCATGTCCTCCCAACCGGATCTTCAGTGTTTAAAATGACAGAGAAAATAGTGTTCAAATACGTTCCGATTATCCTATAAAACGTTCCTATAATGTAACTAAATATCCCAGTACTGTCGTTACCCACAGTACCCTAGGGTGGAATGTAATTGTTTTTGCTGCAAAATAAATAGTATTATCCAAATTTGTACCGTATTTACTACATGAAACCAAAAAAGCTTCCATATCGAAATCTACATCCTCTTCATATAAAAAAAAAACACAACAGCCGTAATCCAAAATAGTTTTAATTTTGTTTTATGATCTGTTTTCCTACTGCTAATTGGGTTTTGATTATTTGCTTTATTTTTTTGTGATCGTTTGCTCAACCAAATTTAAGGTCAGACTATAACATATCAAATACACTAAGTAAAGTCTTTTAAGTTCACATGCACTGTTTACCTGTTTTCTTTCTTTTTTTCTTACTTTATTTACTTTTTAACTTTTTACTTTGATTGTTTCCCTTCCCATACACCCCCCCCCCCCTTTGCCTTCTCACATGTAAATCCAAATAGTGAGATTTAATTGTCGGAACAACGTATTCAACTATAGAGATTTTGTTTCTCAACCTGTCTCTATCCCCCGGACCCCCGGGACAATGAAAACACCTTCACAACCCCCCCCCCCTCACCCTGACATACGGAGTATTAGACCTACCATAACTGGGGCTGGGGTAATGAAAATGTAATGTTGGATTTCTTTGCCCAAGGTTGCAATTGTTTAGACTACAGTCTTGAATGAGTGTAGGTCTTTACGGACTCCTTCGCGGCCCCCTTGCCCTTACATATGTGCCTATATGCGTAGGAGGCGGGGGGCTGGGGGGGGGGGGCTGCAGCCCCAACCAAATTGTTTTGTGAAAATTCGGGCAATATGCTGAGAATTTTTCGGGCACCTGCTGAAAGAAAAATAATTTGCAATGTGTTTTTCAATTGTTAAACTTAATATTATTATGATAATTATTATTGTAAAGACTTCCCCAATAATTCTAACCAATATGGAAGGGTAGTAACACGAAAATGATTGTATGTTATTGGCATGCGATGCAATAATCGATGCATGCCTATATGATATGCACATTAACATGTTCAAAAATTTGGGTTATATTTTTCGGGCAAGTCGTTACAGCCCGCCCCCCCCCCCCAATCAAATTGGGTTCCTACGCCTATGGATGTGACACACTTACTCACGTACTCTGGGTTGAGAATGATGACTAAAGTGCCATCTCAATTCCCTCTAGATCTGGGGTATTCTCTCTCGCGTTTCGTCCGTCTTGCTATAATTCTGTATAACCCAATTCCTTCATCATAACCAAACTCAATCAATATGTCTCATTCTTATGTGTTACACTTTAATATTACTTTTTATTGCTTTTAAACCTATAATATCATTACTCATAATTGCCACCTAATTTTTGGAATGATCGGATCAGCTTACTGAATTTCTCGAGGGAGTAAAAGATTGAGGCAAAAGTCCATTAAGAGTTTAATAACAGGAGTCTCGTCGATAAACATCGTCACCGATATTCATTTTAGGTCGGTGGGAATCTTTCATGTTATTATCGAGGTGAATAAAAACTATCAGTTTAACATAAAAAGAAGCGTCTTTGTAATAGGAGACAAACGGAGACGTCTCTTGAACTAAAGTTTATTTTCTTTGTTTTCTTGCCAAACAAGCAGATAGTTTGGCGAAATAATATTAAAACATTATCGCTGTTCAAGTAACACGATTCGCGGTATTCCTTTGATGAAACGAAGATGCATAACTTTTTCATCCTGTTTGATTTGAGTACTTTCTGTTTAATCTTTCAAGTTTAAACATTAAAACTTGCATTTCGAGTTCAAAAGAAAGCACAAACTTATATAAAACTGGTGGGGTCACGTTCAACCGGTCAAAAGAGGGTTATTATCAGTACCCGGTGATTATAGTTCCTTCACTTTCATGCTACTTGAAATCACTTTTCGTGAGAACAATAAATAACTAAACCCAATATTTCGTGATCTGTCTGTGACAAATAATAACAACCTATGGTAACAGAGATTTTCGCTTTTACTGCAAAAGAAATCACTTTAGTGGACTTAACGACATATTCTTAAGAGTTGGGTAATCATTTTCCATAATCAAATCATTTTGATTGACAGGCCCTTTCATTTGTCCCCTGAAACTGAGCATAATTCCTCTTTCCAAGAAAAACTTAAGCTCTCCGATAGTCTAGAGAAATATGGTAAAGAAATGACGCGATCTAAGCAATACATTGGAGTAATGTGTTTAGCAGACAAACTTTATACCTACATTTTAATTTTGGATAAAACGACTGAAAATTGAAAATACGACAATAAAATTGAACACAGTGTATTAGAAGCCGTTGGGTTGATCGTTAGCCAAAGTACTATGTCTGTGTCTATAAGCTTCTACCTTTCTTTAGCAATTCCCTGTAAATTCATGCGGGCATTGTAAAGAGTTGTGAACGATAAGTGATATCAATTAAGCTGTATTTGTGCAATCAGGGATCGTCTCAACATACATCTGTAGCAGACAACCTATAAGATTTCCTACTTCCCTCTCTCTAATGTTGTATTTTCTATTGACATCGTATCAATGGTTCGAACCATCACCGAGATCAGAGGTGGGGTAACGCACATACCTTCAAAGTCATATTTTCTGATGTTTATCTGCAACATCTCATTCGTAGGCGTCTTTAATTTATGGAAACCTCTTCGGACGGCTGATTATTACATAGTAAGATGCCGGGAAAAGAGTTCGTTAGCGAAATAATTATAAAAAAAAAGCACTTCAAACTATTTGTTTTAATCGTATGTGTTCTTTGATGATTATATGTTCCTTTGTATGCAAGGATGAACTCCGTGATGTATGCATGACTGTAATAGGCTTCGTAACATCGGCAATGTGCTCAGAAACGATGGCCCAAAAATGTCTTGGCGGTAAAACTTAAATACTGCCATCACTTTGTTCTCAGCAACGGTATATATATATTCTCAGGCAAATATGGTTTTCTTTTGTTATTACTTTCGTCTCCCTAATTGCTAGTTCAGGCGGTACCTCTTAAATTGACTACATTCAGCTTCAAGTGAAAAGACAGAAAAGGGGAATAAAACGATCAAATCAATTATTATGAATTAAAATGATTATAAAACGAAATCCAAAAAGAGAGCTGAAATAATAATTTGACTTGAAACCGGATCGGTTGTTACAGGGAATATAGGAGTTTAGGCCATTTAGGAAAAAGCGGAAATGAAAACGACGTAAAATCGATTAGAGTGTTCCCATTTAAGATGATTGCCAGAGGGCCGTCAATTCAACGACCTTACAGAATTTAAGTTATCAAGTAAATAAGTTCAATTTGTATATGGTCTATTTTTAGCATTCGACTTGGCCCCCTGCACATACACAATAGAAACATACGAAGAATCACCTCATTGGCGTCCTTGTTTTTTCTCATTTCTCCACGACCTTGCCATTCTCTTGTACGAAGATATCGATGACGTATTTCCTCACTACATTAGCTATGTCTCAATGTCTCGCTTCCGGAGAAATCTATTCCATGGCGCGATAAAAGCATTCGCTGTATAGCGTAGCTCGATGATGATACAGACGTGTACGGTGTGTCTTGTGTGCCATAAGTCCTGAAATCGACATACGTCGAATTAAAATTGACGTATGTCGGTTTCTCGTGCTCTCATTGGACGACCCGTGTCACGTGTTGTTTTTTGGCGCTCTGATTGGAAGAAATCGACATACGTCAATTAAATTGACATACCGGTTTGTAAGTTTCTCGTGCTCTTATAGGATGATCATTGTCACGTGTGATTGAACAGTGCTCTGATTGGAAGAAATCGACATATGTGAAAGAAATCGATATTTGTCGATTTCATTTAATCAGAGCACGAGACACTTAACATATGTCAATTTAATTCAACTGTCGATTTCAGGACACATGGCACACTAGCTGCACCATAGTCGTGCCTCATTTCCAATTAAACTCTTTTATGAAAGTGTGAAACATACTACCATATGCTGTACAATGAGGTCTGACCATGGGGGTAACCTCCATGGTCTGAGGAGATGGGTGTGGTGGGGGTATAGCCACAGGACCAGGGGTCAATTACTGGTCCCGCTGGATATATGGGGAAAGGAATAGATGAGTTCTCACTACTTAGGGGGGGTTGCAGTTTTGCGGGGATTATTAAGACTTCGAAAAGTCGGTCACGGTGACAACGGTATTTGTCCTCTTTCCCACCCATCCCTTCCCCGTGTCCGATATGGCCGACACCTCTGGTTACGAAAGACTTTGCCAAGTGGAAGAAGGGGTGCTTGAATATCCAAAGTAAACGCCGTCCTCACTAGGCTCCTCCAACAAAGGAAATACTTACGAATGTACCAAATATAATGTTGTGCCCATTCTTTAAGCTCAACCAGGGTTCAAATTTATGGGGGACAAACTCATCATCTATGAGCTCTGTAGAAGACTTTATATGATTGAGGTAATTTTTCTTATTTTATTAACCAATTATTGTAGCTGAAACTAGAGACCCTGACCAGGAACTGAAACACTATTATAAACATAGCGCGCCCCCACCCCCCCCCTTCCCCCTGTTCAAGCACTGTCGGCGTTTCATGAAGCTATAGCCGAATTCAAAACAAATAAACAATTGAACGTATGAATGTTAAAAGAGAGGCAATATCAAATTGTAGCACATTAATTTTTTTTAAATTGCTATTTGATTCCTCATCGAGTATCAACAAACTCTCTTCATTTGTGATCAAATCCAGCGTAAATCTATTGTATAGATGGCGCTATTTAATATCTGTTAAGAAAATGATTTTAGTGGTGTCCGCTATCTGGCGTTGTAGCAAATTTCGGGGCTAATACATATGACCTTTAATAACAAGTGGTTGTAAATTTATCAAAATGCTACCTCTATTTACTGTTGACATAGTAATCTTCTTTAAAGGCGAAAATAACCAATACCAAAATATTTCTTTTAGGACGATATTTTTCCAGTTAAGCATCATTTTTCGCTTTCAGCTTTGTTTTACGCCGAACACAATGGCCAAGAAATCAGGCCAGTGAACCTTAAATGCTAAGACCAAGAATTTTATTTAAAGTAATACCGACATGGTTAGACAACTAGTATTTTTCTTAGAAATTGTTCATGAAAGGTACAGTATGGTGATTGCCTTGGTGATGGAAGAGGAGTGGGGGGGGGGGGGAGGTGGTTTCCAGTTGTTGAAAATAATACATGCTTATTAGTAAATTTACTTTGTGAACAATGCTTTGAAACAAATATGAAAGAATTTCAGAAACTTGCTTTTCACTATATATATTAATAATCAGATTTATAGTCCGAAAATAACACAATAATTTACGAGAATGTACCTTTTCTACAACATAGTTTATAGTTTTAATGTTTTTCTGACACTTCCATCTTAAAGGTTAAGCTTGACTGTTGGGATATGGATCCAAACTCTGCGTTGAAAATATTCAGTATTCCACAAATTTGTCATAAAAGTTAAACCGACAATATGAGAAAAACGAAAGGAAAGAGAATCTTTGAAGTCAAAGGGATTGTCTGTACTGTGTTTATCACTATCCCTACTTCTCCTGGCTACCTTTCTCCATCCCTTCCTCCCTCCCTTCCTCCCCCCCCAAACCCACTTCATCCCTTATTTTCCTATCCCTTCCACAACCCCCAACAACCCACCCCAAATCCTCTACAGATGTTGAGGACGTCATTGTAAAGAAATGAAGTTACAAAATACCAACAAGAGTCCAAAAAATGGAGATCACCTGTAGCAGACTTGTAGTAAGTCCAATCTTGTACTCTAACATAGTTACCTGTCCTATCCCTGGTGGATTTGTAATCACACTTGACATTTTGGAAATCTAGTATTGGTACTAGCGCAAGATTTAGTACTTGTACTCGAGCTCAGAGTCTTATAATTGTCAGTAAGGGTGGATCCAAGATTTTATAAAGGAAAGGTGAACTGGTGCATTCTGAGTCCATATTTAGACTACAAATTAGGTCAATAATTAGGCCTAAAGTTGTGCTGATAACTCCTTTGAAATTTTGTGTGAGGTTAAAAATCAGAGGGGAGGGGGGGGGGGGGGTACATCACCCCTATTGATACATGCTAGCTTGTACTCATATCAGTGGGGATTCTGCTGGTACTGATACTCATGCTGCTGTACTCTTATAGAAATCTTAACTGCAGTGCTGATTTATTATATATATTACCTGCACTTTACTATGTATTTTTTCCTTCCCTTATATTAAAAAGGGCAACAACATCCTGTTACTGTCAGAGTTAAACTCCCTCAAGCTACTACTCTTCTATGCCAGTTAGCTTACCTATCTATTCACAAGCACCGTACTTCCGCTATATGATCCATACTGTGACTTTTTCGCAAGACTAAAGAATGCAGTTGTAACCTTTGTTTACCAAATGCACCAAAACATTGAATTTTTGAGAGGTGCAATTCTTTGTCGCAGATCTATTCTCCAGTTTGCTTACCTATCTTCTCACAATCACTACACAATCATTACATGATCCAGTAGCTTCTCAACAACATCACAAAATGCAACATAAGACATTTGGTTTAAAACAAACAGCAAGATTCCCCTCCTCAGAAGTGCATCAAATTGTTTGACATATTTATCCTCAGTTCTTTATCACCATACTCCATAATAATAGTGTGGATGTGTTGTCAAGGAAACACCTTTTGCTTTTCTTTAAAGGTTTCAGTATAGATATGGGACAAAAAACATACATTAAGTCCACAGTGACTGAGAAACTCACTAGAACTGCGTCGAGCATCGTCAAATTTGAAATATTTTATTCAGCTGTACCAATCCAAGAAAAGTAATGAAAACGAGCACATGACTAAGAAGAATAAAATCCACACCCTCAGGCTGGCTGTGTTCTTGATTGCCTGTTTGAATAAACATAGAATAACACGATTTAAAACTAAATCATATTTCAGCGGGTGACGATTGCAAACAATCAATGCCATACTAATTTGGTACTCACATTTCAGTTGCTTTTAAATTTTAATCAGAGCTTTTCATTTCAAAATTCATGTTTTTTTTAATTAAGTTCAAACATAAGGAAGAATAAAGACAAATAATTTGTTCCACTTTTACCTGGCGAACATCCTCGTTTCCTTGTTTGATGTTCTCTGTTGTTTTCATGGCTGTCTCTGCTATTCTGTCTATGTCAGCACTCTAAGAAAGAAAAGAAGGAAAGTTAGGTGCACCCTCAACTAAGATGGCCGCAGACATGACATTAAAAGATCCATCATAGGCAACAAAAAGTAATACAATTTTGATATCACATTTTTAAGTTTGAAACCCTCTGCAATTGACAAGGCAAATAAATATTAAATTACTTAACAATACCTGAGTTAAAACTTTCTCTGCAAACACTTCTTGAAGTTTAGTTATTTCTACCACTTTGCCTTCTATTTGTCTGTGATGAAAAAACAAAATAAATGAGAAATAATAAACATCATCATATATACTGACATGACATATCCCCCTGCCCCCCCAGCTCCCCCCTCCAAAAACACAACAACAACCATGAAAATAGGATCCAAATTGGTTCATATGAGAATTGTAACCTCACACACTATACAGAGAGTTCAATGCTACAAACCTTCCTAACCATTGGCTTAACTCATGTCTCTATAGCAAGTTCATTTACTTTATAAGCTTTTCAGGAAAATACTCAAATTGATCTCATTTGCGATATCTTCAGAACTATACACCAAACGGCCTATTGGAATTTGCAGGCAGCTGTAGTTACAAACGATGCTTAATTAAGTCAGGTGAAACAATTTGTTAACACCTGACAAACACATACCTTGGTACATGTTGGGTAACTTTGTCAGGCAGGCTATAGATGGATTCCACTTTGAAAAAACATTCACAAGATCAAAGTCCCTGTCTAACTTATGTAAAACGACTCAAACAAAACAGTTTGGGGACAGAAGTTTGCTTTCATTATCCATAATTCCTCACCTCCTTGACATGAAACAACCTTTTTTGCTGCTAAAAAAAGAACTGCAGAAAAGCAAATGTCTTTTGTTCATGGAAATGTACTTTCCATAGGATATGCTCTGAAATGTAAGCCTTACTGTGAAAATAAGGCCTTGAAATTAATAATCTTATAACCTTAAAAGGCCACACCTATGTATGTAGGTTAGGTTGACTCTTTTATTATTACACTTACCTTACTTCATCCACTAGATTGGTCATTTCATTAAAGAGTGATTGATTCTCCAGTTGAAACTGTTCAACGAAGGAAAGAAAACATTAATTACTTTAGTAGCAACTTTCACTTCAGTACTCTCATTACACACACTGTAATAGGTATCAACTATGAATAAATAACAAAGCCAGCAGTTCAAGGGAAGAAAAGCCGCCAAGAATAATAGATAGAAAGGCACTATTATTCATTATTCCATTCACCTTCTGGTTTTTCTTTAACATGATGACTAATGTTTCTCATATGTAAATCATCTTTCACCATAACAGTTCAACTGACAACTCCCAAACTCTTCATAAGGGTTAACTTAGAATAAGACCTAATAGTAACAATTTAAACAGCTTTTGTGGTCGATTGTGGTTAACCACGACTGGTGGATACTAGAACCCATCCTACTGTTGTTCAGTTATTGTTCAGTTATTTTGTCTAGTCAAGCATATTTGTAATTTTGTGGTTTTTTAATATTTAGATAGAGTTTTCAACAAGCAGTGCAGAACTTTCTGTCTTTGCCTTAGGTATCACATCATCTACTGTATATAAAATATCCTTAAAATGAAATGTTTTTCTATACATCTGCTGAAGACTGAATGTCAATCTGTATGCTGGAAAATGTTAGTTTATATTTAATCATCAAAAAACTAAAAACCAATATAATGTCACAAAGATAAACAGCACCAGTTTTTGTTGACCTGGTTGTATTAAATAATATACAATGTTGATCCAACCTGTACAGTGTTATTGCTTCCCCATTAATAAGTAAAAGCCAGTGAAGAAATGACGTTAAAAAATTCTTTGAGAGGACGGATCAACAAACTTACCGCTTCCATCTCCTCCGGAGTAAATTCTTCATCAAAGTCCAATCTCTCTGTTGCTTCAGCTTCTTCTAAGGCAACCTGATTGGCTTCTAATAATGTAAACGAAGATTTCATAAAAAACACAAG
The DNA here is from genome assembly GCA_020650975.1 of Apostichopus californicus. NCBI lineage: Eukaryota > Metazoa > Echinodermata > Holothuroidea > Aspidochirotida > Stichopodidae > Apostichopus > Apostichopus californicus. The sequence goes on along the minus strand of JAIPMN010004541.1, from coordinate 14,801 downwards.
AATTAATTTTAAGTTATTTAACACATTTTAAATAATGTGTTAAATAATATTTAGTTACAACATTCAGAAGAAATTTCTCCCAACAGAAGGATGATAAGAGTATAGAATACAGAGAGTCAGAGACCCATCAGTGTGAAGTAATCATGTTAGGGGAGGGGTTGCTACATGGAACCTTCTATATCATGACGTTTTATTATGATTAACTTCCATCTTTGGAGTTTTTATTTACTTGCAATTTGTTTTTTTGGGGGGTTGGGAAGGGATGGGAGCAAGGCAGGTATGTAGCTGGGAGAGTTTCATCAGAAGCTCCTATGGCATTTACTACATGCCAAATGAAAACTTACCAAAGACAAATATAATAGGTTGTTAATACTCATTTCTCTTCCATATTATGAAATAACTTATTAAATGTTAACTACCACAAGAAAAAAATTATAACTGGTTCTGGAAGAGAACCTTTTCTGAGGTACATTGTGGATTTACTCACCACTACTCTGGGTATTGCTTGATCCTTCTTCACCGAGTTGTCTCTGAGTAGATGTAATCGATGGCTTGCTCATAATTATCTGTTCCGGTTGAAGTCTTGAACTGAAGAAAGAGTAGACAACTTTGACAACATTGCAATCAACACAACAGTTGCACAGAATAATGAGAAGCTCTGAGCAGTGATATTTTACAATGTTTGACTGACTTGAGTGGTCCAGTCATACAAAAGAAGTAATTTAATAACCAAATCAATTTGACGGTAAGATATGTTCAGAGCCGAGAGTGCTACTTGACACTATCATCCAAATGAAAAATCTTGTTGGTGCATTCCATTTTGCAAACTGCACAAAATATAGTCACTATTGTTTGATTTGAAATGCAGCATCACGTAAATGAAAAATCAAGGACAAAATCAGAACATTGACAAAAATAAATATTTAAAACTATAAATATGAGATACTCACATTCTCTTCTTATCTACCACACGTTTTACCCTGATGGCTCTTTGTTCGCTGTAAATCCTACACACGCCTGTCAAATATCAAACAGGAATAGCAAAAATATCAAACAGGAATATCAAGTCATAAATCTCAGAGGGTCTGAGTACGCGATTTAAGTAGCAAAATGTCCCTGTAACAAAATAGTTGTATGTAAAGTAGACCATGGTTGAAAAACATAGATATATGACACTGTCTAGTTTATGTAAAGTAGGCCATGGTTGAAAACATAGATATACCAACATGAAACTGTCTTGTTTATGTAAAGTAGACCATGGTTGAAAACATGGGTATACCAACATGAAACTGTCTTGTTTATGTAAAAAGTAGGCCATGGTTGAAAACATAGATATACCAACATGAAACTGTGTTGTTTATGTAAAGTAGGCCATGGTTGAAAACATAGGTATACCAACATGAAACTGTGTTGTTTTTGTAAAGTAGGCCATGGTTGAAAACATAGATATATATCAACATGAAACGATGTTGTTTATGTAAAGTAGGCCATGTTTGAAAACATAGGTATACCAACATAAAACTGTGTTGTTTATGTAAAGTAGGCCATGGTTGAAAACATAGATATATATCAACATGAAACTGTCTTGTTTATGTAAAAAGTAGGCCATGGTTGAAAACATAGATATACCAACATGAAAGTGTGTTGTTTATATAAAGTAGGCCATGGTTGAAAACATAGATATACCAACATGAAACTGTCTTGTTTATGTAAAAAGTAGGCCATGGTTGAAAACATAGATATACCAACATGAAAGTGTGTTGTTTATATAAAGTAGGCCATGGTTGAAAACATAGATATACCAACATGAAAGTGTGTTGTTTATATAAAGTAGGCCATGGTTGAAAACATAGATATATCAACATGAAAGTGCGTTGTTTATATAAAGTAGGCCATGGTTGAAAACATAGATATACCAACATGAAAGTGTGTTGTTTATATAAAGTAGGCCATGGTTGAAAACATAGGTATACCAACATGAAACTGTCTTGTTTATGTAAAAAGTAGGCCATGGTTGAAAACATAGGTATACCAACATGAAACTGTGTTGTGGTAACACTGATGCAAAGCAGTACATTCGTAACATATACTAAAAAATATTATTTTTATAGGAAATATTTCATTGCCTATGTCGTGCTGTTTGCTATTCAAACACAGCAGGGTTTTTTCCTCCTTTATTCGATAGTTGACAATTACATTCCATCAAATTTGAAGTTTGGATAAATATATTTACAGCAATAGGCAAATGGAAGCACAGGAAATCCTATAACTGTTTTTTTCTTCATCTTTTCAGGCTGCCATATTTAACAACTGGTAATGCATCCTTGTTTCATGTAATCAATAACTGCTTTAATAACTCTAGATAGACAGACAGACAGCAAGACAGACTGCTAGCATAGTACCTTTCAAGTAGGCATCCAAGAGTTCAAGCACTGCTTCTCTATGACCTTTGACTTGGTCTGATACTTTCTGTCGCTGAGCTGTGAATGAAAAATGTAAGCACATGGTACTGGAAAAGGACTCAAATATGAATAACCAATGAGGGGACATGGCCATTGCACTTGAGAATTTGAAAGTTTATAAAGACTAAGAATGATCTTCATCAGTAGAAAAGTTGCATGGATATATTCTGAGAAACATTAAAGAGTTAACAATGGAATTTTAAAGTACTACTGACAACTAGCCAATTTGCCCCATTTTCAGTACATTTGTTTTTTGGAAAAGCTCTTTTTGTTTCCAAGATATAAACATTGAAGTTTTGAAAAATCTGGAAAAATCTGTGTAAACTATGATGTGGAATGTTGCGCTCATCAAAAGTTCTTATTTTTACCCTTAATATAAAGTTAACACCTAATTACAAGCCCACAAATATCATTTGAATAATGTGATGTTCTTCTTTTCAAAGCAGACAAAATATTTTTAAAAATCACCTTAGACCACAAACCTGTGTTAAATGTACTTGAACAAAGATAGTGAAACAAAGGGATAATGTAACAGAAAACTAGGCAGTCACTCCCTTTACATCATCAAAGTGCATAATTAGCTCATGTTTATTCATAAATAAAACTAGAATTAAGAAAAGACTTGTAAAATGATCTATCTTTGATGGATTTTTATGGAAGTTGCAGCTCTTTCCATGATTTCTAATGCCTATTAGAGTGATTAGGACAATGTTGTTCATAGGTGTCCATAGACCTTTAAAATGAAGATATATGAAATAAATGAATGGAATTTGAGTCATTGATCTCTAAGTTTACTGAGTTATCCAGTCAGTAGATGAAAGTGATGACTATTAACAAAATCCCTATGTACTGCTTGGCCGTAAATAACACCCAAGTCCCATTTTCAAGATATATTCTGAATAGTACATGGGATTTCAAATAAAACTGTCAGCTATCAAATATGATAGAGTAGGTTTTAAGCAATGATAACTGGAATCCCTGGCTAGAAAATTATTAAAACAACAAACACTGACAGAGCAAAGAACCCTATATTTAGTTGAGTCATATTTTGCACTATTCTGCACTTCACATGTCTGGGTGGTCCAATACACTTCTATTTGATGTTAAAGAGGACGTACTACCAACCTTCTCCCTTTATGAGGCGTATCGAATCCGAGCAAGTTTTGATAATGTCCTGAGCATCTTGATCTATTTGATCTCTTTCTGAGTCAGACATAAGACTGACTGTTGATGACAAATGACTGTTTATAGAAAAAAAAATAGAAAATTTAGAAAACAAAACATTAAAAACATCACAAAATAGATACATTAAAAATGGCAGTGGCATAGCTAGTTTGGAGCCTAGCAATACCAAACTGTCCCTTACCACCCCCCCCCCCACTTCAAATCCACACTTACTCCCTGACTAACATTTATTCAGTAACAAAAACAAGGTCATCTTTCTAGTTTCTACCTTGTCATCAGAGGATTTGGTGCAATTGCCAGAAACACCACCCAGAGCTACCTGTAGGGTGTAATCAAACATTCCTTATTTTAGATTAATTAGAAATAGTTTATTATAACTAAAAGTTGTTACCAACCTGGATGCATTGATGTATTCTTTTTGGTGTTTCAGTAAGAAGTCCCGTAACTTTGTGATGCTGCCAACCTGTAAGCACAATAACTTTAAATCTTAAAACAATTGAATTATTAAAGCAAAAGCCATAAAAATGAAAGGATCAATTTAAGACAACTGTACAAACCAAATAGTGTGAACAATACACTTATGTTACGCCCTGGGTTGTTCGGGATGCGTGTACCCCGTATTTCGAACACGCCCAGTGCTACTAAGAATATGTTTCCCCGATTTTTGTCTTCTTTTACCCCGCGATATGTTGCCTATTCATTCACCATTCCATTTACTTTTGTTTCATTGTGCAGGTCTCTTTCGCTCTCCCCGTCGTCTGCCATCACCAGCATTCCAGGCATTCGCTCTTTTATTACACGAGTTGTTCTGTTTAGCGTGTATCTATTTTACTATCACTTGCTCTCTTTACCTTGTTTAATTAAGACGTTGTTTTTCTTATGTATTTTGTTTTGTGGACACTTAATTTATTTCGTTGAAGTTCGGGCAGAGAACTGGAGACCAGCGGTGAGCAGCACGGCAATTACAGTATAGTATTATTTTAAAGGCAAGGTTGATTTATTTTTGAGAGCGGGTCCGGGAGTGAAGGCTGACTACGGGCGCCATTCCTTTTGTATAGTATAACTAATAATTTCCCGTCCTGGTTGGCTTCTTTGCATGTTATAGACTCCGGAGGTAGGGTCAAATTAGGGCTCTCCCCGGAGGTATTGCAGAAGTTAATCGGGGCGGGACCACATTAGGCAGTATTTGTTTAGTCTGCCGTTGGCGCCCCGTGTCGGGTATTCACTCTCGTGATTCTTAAGAGCCGTGCTGCCCACGCCCTGGTATGTAGTGTATTTGTTATTTATTTAAACTGAATCTCTGCCCGTTGTTTGCTTTTATATTTGTGTACGGCAGAAAGTCACTGCCTTATTTTTGTTAAGTGTATGTTTAAAGTTAATTAAGTAATTAAATTGTTGATTTGAGATTCAGTTCTCTTTAACTATATTCTTCTCTCTTTTTTTGTGTATTGGTTCAAGCCCTGCTAGCATAAGTCTTCGCCTCCCCCCTCCCCCTGCCCTGACATCAGGTGGCCTCCAGCTGCCTGATTTCCCACGCTACCGCTCGGCCGGGATACAGGGGCGTTACACTTATTAATCAATTATTTAGAAAGTAGGTGTTTTTCATGGATAGCGCCTTTTTAATTGGTAAACTACTAGTGTAATTTTGTGTTTATTTTATCTGTTGCACTGGTTATACACATCCCAAAGAATTTAGCCACAAGTTCCACAACTTGTATCATTTGCATAAATGAACCGGTAAGATCCTCACATTCTGGGAATGAAATACCTTCTAAGGCTAGGACATGTCTTTATATATCATTTTAGTAGACCAAATTTTCAAGCTAAATCACAGCAATCAAATTGCTGTAAACTAGTTTGCAAAATTTTGGGTCAGTTCATAACACTTTTCACCTACTGTACCATCACATGATCAGTAGGCCTATTAATTATTCTTTCCAATATGGCAAGATAAAAACCCTAGTTGAAAATCAGAAATTTTACTGAATTTCCAGTCAATTACAACAAATCTGTGAATGAGTTACTGCATTGTTTTGTGACATTAATGTTCAGCCAACTACTGCAGTTGCTAAAATTATCTGATGTATGGTACAATGTCTTTTATAAAAGCATATTGTAACTTGAGGGATGTTTGGCCTGAAGACTAGAGCCTAATATTAGCCTATATTTCATAATTTTGCGCTGTTGCAACTAAAAGGTTCTGCCCCGTGAAAGGTTTCTGCTGTAACTTAGTAAGTACGTTATGCTGTGGGCCCATGATGGATGGGACTCAAACTGTCAAAGTCATTGTCGAACAATGTAATGCCAACATACCACCTCTTTTGTTTTCTGGGAGAAATCCGATTTCTGTCTTGAATGAGGAAGCAGCAGGGATTTACCGTTTTCCTTGCCAAGCCCAAGGGCTTTATTTCTGGTGCGAACAGTTTTTACTGACGCTTTGAAAAGGGAAGTAATATCAGCCATATTTTATGCTAGCTAGGCAATTCGTCGTTCGAAGTCCCAAATGTCTGAGGTTTACAATACAGGTATGAGTTTCACTACACTTTGCGTCGTACACGATGCACAGAACTTTTCACATTATCAAGTTCTGCGACACGATGACGTATTCACGGCGGCACATAATAGTTATAAATTCACATACAGTTCTACAACATCAACAGTGGTAGAACTGCACAAAATGCATTCTGAAGTTCAGATCATTGTATGTTTTTTCACTTGTGGTTTAATCGCGATTACTCAATGTGAAGTCTATGATGGCACAATAACTGTCGATGAAGGTGGAGACAGCTGCTTCGATGAATACTGCGGAGTTGAGTTCAATCCGTATAGTCCACTGATAAAGTGTGAATATCTGTAAGTGTGACCTAAGCCAAAGTATCACGTTAGGATATAGGCCTAGACTATGCCTAAGTTAGCCCAATGCCAAGTAAGGGCCTAGACCTAACTTATAAGGGTCACTGTGTAGCAGGGTTCACTGTGTAGTGTGTAGCAGCGTTTCTTCCAAGGCGGAAAACAAGACATTGGTTTTTCCTGACGGAAGAAACAGGGTTCTTTCAACAAAGTGGCTATTCTTACGACGAGTCGTAAGAATAATTTCCGATTACGCATGCGCAGTTGCTATTTTTACAACCAGGAGTAGCATGGACATGGACAATTCCGGACACCTAAGCCTTAAAACACCCCAAAAATATATCTTCTGGTATAAATCACCTGAAAATATACTTGATATGGTGGGAGAAGTGTGTTATATTACGATACACGGCCAAACTTTCTTTCCTGCAAACTGTTTTCACGTTGTATTCCAAGAAGATTCTTGTGATTGTGGAACTGGTATTTCTTTGCTAGAGTATTGCTAATTTTCGGACACACAGTCCCACAGTGTGGCGCTAGTGATAAAATTGGTGGCGCAGTTGCTCTTTCAGTAATTATAACAGACTTCATAGATCTCCGTCGTTTTATTGACAAATATGTAAGTATTTACTTGCACACGGGTCATTTCGTACTTTTTGGTGAAATTTGGCTCTTCCTGTAGGTTGTCATGGTGAAATTGTGCATTTCTTAGGGGTGTCCGAAATTGGCAGTGTTCCGAAATTAGCAATACTGACTATACTATTTTTACGACCATGAGTAACAATAATTTCCGGTTAGGATTAGGGTAAGGGATACCCCTACTACACGCGCAGTTGCTTTATTTACTTTACTGCGCATGAATTCGCCGATGTCGTAAGAATAGTTTATAGATAATTGTTACGACTAGTCGTAAGAATAGCCACGGCCTTCTTTCAATTGCTCCCATTCCTTGTTCCAGATACACACATAAGTAGTTTATTCCGAAAGAAACTACTTATTTTCTGGTTCTTCCATTCTTCCAGAAGGAACAGACTTCTTCTGGAAAAACCAAACCCTGCTGTGTAGCTTAGAATAGAAAGGATACTGTTTGCCTAAACCCTGTCTAAGTACTATCCCTAGTAGAAGCCTAGTGCTCTGGTGCTCTGTTTAATGGTACTGGTCTAGTAGTAGTAGAGTACAACTACCAGGCAAACAATTTTTTATTTGCACAATCAATTCAGCTGTAAGAAGACTGGCCAGCAAGAGTCAGACTAAGTTGACCCTAGTCATAGGGGATAAAGCTTAAGAATTAATATCTAAGTTGGGGCTAGGCCTAACAGTTAGGCCTAGGCTAGGCCTATCCTACACAAGAAATTTTAAAAAGTGCAGCCTAACTAGACACTTAACCCAACATTAACCTTTAATGGTATTTTTATCATTGGTTTACATGTCCGTGTGATTCAATAATAAGTTTCATGATTAGATACCCCTCAACATAACTTGGAGAACTTTGTAGTTATAATCATTTGACAACACCATTTTTAGCAAGTTATTTTCTATGAAGTTGCATGGAACAAGTCATCTCATAGCCACTCAAGTCTGTCCTAGACCAAAAACAACCTGTTTTTAATCTGTTTCAGTGTTTGGTTTCTGGAAGTGAAAAAATATATGACTAGGCTTATACACAAATCTAGACACTGTCCTTTACACTCTGTTAATCAGATTACAAAGAATTATTTGCTTCTCTTCTCCCAAACAGACCGGAAGAGTTTTATGAATGTGATGACCCTTTGGATGTTATGTTGCTCAACATATCAGGAGAGGGCACCACTGGATGTCAGGTAAGATAAGTGGTAATTACAATAGATTTGAAATATAGTAACACCAACCCCAACGGTCATGTGACATGTTAGATTTGTGTAAGTGGGGGTTTGTTCTAGGCTGGCTGAAGGCCACACTTTGGTTAAAATGGCTAATTACGAAAAATCATGCAGTGGCTGAAATAAACACAACTTTGGAAAAGGTTAAGATGCAAGCAATATTGTCTTTCACAACTTCTTGTTTACTTTATAAGAGGGTACTTGCTGCAGCCAATAAAGAGCAAAATGCCAAAAACATGATTGTCATCAACAACAGCCACCACAAGTTGCATGTACTATGTACCCTAATCCAGTACCCCCCCCCCCCAATAAAAAATCAAACAAGTGAAGATACTTGTTACTAAATAGTACAAAATAACTAAGGAAAAATACAGACAACATATTCTCTCTGAAACTCAAGTCACAGGTGACTAAGAAAGCTTAAGGTAGGTATTAATGTAGCAAATTAATGTTCAATGTCGCAAGCAAGATAGTTACCAAAAGCAGTAGTACAATATTTATTCAGTGTGTGAATCCAAGCTTTTATAACTGCAGTGAACACAATCTACAATACACACTCTAACCTCATCGGACTATCCCTCCACTATACAAGTTTAAAGTTTCTATATCAAATTATAATAACATTGCACCTCAGGTGGCATCAAACTATCTTTTAACAAGATTTTTATTTTTGACTGCCTCACCTCTTCATCTGCTCCTCCTCTCCTCTGTCTCCTCATCCTCCCTCTCCTGCTCTTCCTCCTTCATCTGCTTCTCCGCCTGTTCCCTCTTTCTCACTTTGTCGTCATTCTTCTTCGGCTTTTTCTCCTCCTCCTATTTGTTTGTTTATTTATTTATTTTTTGCGTGTGTGTGTGTGCGTGTTGTTGATGCAAAGGGAGGGGGGAGGGATTAACTTTATATACCGACTTCTCAATCAGAAAATATATAACATATAAATATATATATATTTCATGGGATTGATTTAAACAAGCTATATCAATATTGTTAAAGTATATTCATGCTTGTCTTTAGTCAGTACCTGAACTGAGTCAGTTGTCAGATACTTCGAACGTGAACATTTCTGTAAAGATTTTCATATGAACGCACAGGGTGATTAACCAATATTTATCAAGTGACAAGTTAAAGATCCTTATGAATACATTTCACTGTTTGTAAAAAGTATTATGTTATGTAGAATATTTTGTAACATGTAATGTAAACTTGTATCTATCAAGTTTTTTTTTTATGTAAAGTTCTGCCCGTCTGCTTGATGCCTTGATGTTGAAAGCAACTAAAACAGCAGCTGAATTTGCTAAAATAGTTTTTGAGAGATCACACCTGATATTAGTCCTATCAGATATAAATGCCCATCTTCACCCTACCTCTACCCACCCCCAAACCACCACTCCATGCACCCCATGAAACAGACTGATTGAAATGTCATTTTAAAATAACTGATATGATAAAAGTTTATTTATTTGCTCTTTTCTTCTGCTCCTTTCTCTTCTTCCTTTTTTCTTCTCCAGTTTGACCAGGAAAAGGCAGATAAAGATGAATTGAGTAATATATTAGTGAATTGCACTGCCTTTCCTGGAATAGAATGTTACGGTGATAGGACCTTCCAAAAAGAAATACCATGCATAAAGTAAGTCTGCTTAATAGGTTTGCTGGAATTGTTTAGGTTAATTTCTTATAAATTTGAATAACTCAACAAATAACATCATTTTAAGTATATACGAACAACAACGCACTCATGTGTAATGTATAATACCATTTTGTTCTTTACAAATTGGTCACTTAGGCATTGTAAATATGTTATATGAAGTTATTTAACAATCTTATCTTTTTCTGTTCATCTTTGTATTGCTTCTGAGTTAGGAACTTAATTGATGGTCCAGGTCCTAGACTTGTTTGATGAGCCCCTATTGATTGATGGGCCAGTGAAGTTGAAAGGTTCCTTTCTCAACATAAATTATTGGTATAGATTTATCACGCAATTTGTTTTGATAGTCTATGCCATATCAAATGTAATTTTGTGACCCACAATATTCCTTTCCTTGCATTACTCATGCCACAAACAGAAATTTTGTAGTGCAAGAAATGCAAAATGTACCTGGTGGCATTGGTGACATATATATGGTATGAAAGATGGGCCAAGAACGGGAGTGAGAGGGGGGGGGGGGTGTGGTCGGGGTGTAAGAGTCTTCTTTTTTTCTCTGTGTCTTGGCTCAATGCTTCTATGTTGCCCACCTACCTCTTAAGATTTTAGTCTTCCACACCGATCTTTCTTTATTAAATTTTTCTCTCTCTTCACAGATTTGGAGGCCACCATTTCATTACTATTTTACTATTTTCAGTTTTCTTAGGATTTATAGGACTGGACAGATTTTGTCTAGGACACATTCCTACAGCAGTAGGCAAACTTGTAACCATAGGGGGGCTAGGGGTCTGGTGGATTATTGATGTTGTGTTATTAGTTACAGGACAATTACAACCCAAAGATGGAAGCAGCTGGTGTCCATAGCAGCAGTCCAGGAATTAAAGAGATATCCAATGTCTTTCCCTGAAGCAGGTGGGCAGACTTATAAACATTGTGGGAGGGGTCAGGGTATGGTGGAGGGTCTAGGTGTCTGGAGGATTATTGATGGTGTGCTGTTGTTACTGACAGGACAATTACAACCCAACCAACCCAAAGATGGAATCTGTTGGTGTCCATTGCAGCAGTCCAGGAATTAAAGAGATATCCAGTGTCTTTCCCTGAAGCAGAGGATGAACTCATAAACATAGAGGGGTGAGGTGGAAGGATGTGTCAGGAAGGTCTTGGTGTCTGGGGAATTTGCTGTGCTGTTATTAGGGACAGGACAGTTACAACTCAAAGATTGATCCATATGGTGTTCTTGGCAGCATTCCCAGTAACTACAGTGATCTCCATGTGTCCTTCCTGTATAAGTAATTGTATGATTCTGTGTGTTTCATAGAAACATACAAGAGAATGCTGAACAGCAGTGAAGAAGTATAGCTGTCAGGCAAAAGCCTTGGTAATTTAGTAGGTACTAATATGTAACAGTATTATGATAAATACAGAAATATTATTGGGGGCTGTAAACATCTCATTTCATTTTTGTTGCCTTTTGTTTACCTTTTTGAGGTAATTATCCCAAAATGGTGTTTATGCTAGACTAGGTAGTCTAGCAGTTTTAATTAACAAACCTCAGATGGCAAAAGGATCATTCTTCAGACAAATTTAAGTGGTACGTATGTATGTAGTGTGACCTGCATCAATGCAAGTTCTCTGTATTACAAAACAAGATATAATTTTCTTGAGGCTTAAAGGCATTGAAGACTCGTCCCAAACCGCGTGCCGCGCTCTGAAAAAGTTAACTTTCTGTTGCTTGCAAGTGAAGTTTTACTCTTGTTGCTACAAAATGCAGACAGTAATGAAACGTGATACCTTGTTATCTTTTATCTAGACCTGAGATGTCCATCACGGCTCTGTACACTGTGTTGTGGGTATTGACCGCAGTTGTATGTATTGACTGTACACTAGTGTCTAATTACCGACGGTAGCAAGCTGTGTGTGTATTTTCTGGGATCGATGGTGGTGTCTAACACTTCTGTTACACCTCATTCGAATCTATGTAAGATTACTGGCATGAGACGTTTCTTTGTGCACGAGTCTTCGCACCCTTTAAAGGGGCTATAATAGGAAGGAATATATGCATCCCTTTGATGGTAAACAACATTTGATAAAGAATACCTTGTTCAGTTTATGCCACCATTAACACTTGAAACCACAAACTTATGAAACACCATACAAATATTCCAATCAGATGTCTGAAAACGTTTTGTAAGTTTCGTAAAAGCTTTTGTGACCATTTAAGCACGTTTTCGTGCCACTGTATAATGTCTTAAATATCATGCTTTTCACTTTGACCATTGCCAAATTATTATTCCGAATTCCTCATATGGGATTCGGAACCTTCTATGGGTACTTTCAAATGATGTAATGAGTTAAGACAAATATCAGCAATCTAGTAAGACTAACGATGTTGGCAAGTTCTTATCTCCCAGCTTAGGGACTGTTTATAATGTCAGTACGAGTGCTTTATGGCATGATATGAGATGACAGTATAGAGTGGTATTAGTATTAGAATATTGTTCCAACTGGTGTGATTGTCAGATAAAGGTTAAGAATTGTCATCACGAAACTGTTGAATATTCATTAGTATTTAATTTGCAAGTAAAATGAAGTATCCGTTATATAGGGTCAGGGTGGCATTTTAATCACTGAAACTAGTTAAAAGATGAAGTCCATAGCCATAAATGCATGTAAATAAATTTATACTTTGAAATACAAACAACAAATGTCTTATTTCCCTTCTGTTTTAATTTTTATGTCATTGTTGTCAAGTAAGAAAGGTTTCGTCACGATATTGTTCTTATGTTTTATGAATTGATATCCTCATTTTTAGCTAAATGAATACGGCTTTGTATGAGACTGACGTTTCGATTATGGCGAATTCATAAGTTATCTATTATTTCCTCCAAGGTTACAGAATAAATCGTGTCGGCAAGGAATACTATTCTGCAGGTTTCTGTAAAATGCTTCTTAAAGGTTCAACATGAGTAAGCATTATTTGATATAGTTTTGGGAACTTTAAAAATCAATCCAAAATTTTGCCTTCCCCTCTTCCCTCCCCTCCCATTCCCTGATTAGAGGTAGAAAGTTCCGTGAATAAAGGAGTTGACAAAAACTTGACACAAACCCTGCTTTAAAGAGAAAACCTACTGCGTTTTTACAGTGTTATTGAAAGTGACCAATGACGTCGTCGCGGGTAATAATACGCATCGTTGGGGAGCGTTTTCATAGAGCGCCATCACATACCGTCCTAATAAGCAAGGACGAGGGCTGTTGCAGCGAGGTTACATTTTTATTGTTTTTCTATCATTATGATGTCGGACCGTGTCTAGTGCGGTGTGACCAGGATGGTGCGTCTTTCGTTCAGGGAACGCGGGCCTTGTTGTCTCCCATTCTAGCAATATATCCCACCAGGCCGGTGCCTTCCAATCATAAGGTCCCCGGTTCGAGTCACTCCAAAGATTAATGTATGTCGTCCAGTTACAGAGTTGTTGACAATTGACAATTCATAATCATGGACGTTAAATATGAATCGGTCAGCATCGGTCAGTATTCGGTCAGCTTGCGGCTTTGATAAGCCAATGAGGCTTCTTCGCGAGTTCCTGCTTGCAGGAGGATCTAAAAATACAAATACAAATACATAATAATCCTTTCCATCGATAATTGAACAACAGATTCATAATAAATCATCCTAAAGCTATATAAGAAAAGCTCAAATCCCCCCCCCCTCCGTCTTGACCCACTACCCCCTCCCTCTTGACCCACAGTGCCGTAAGTGGGTATAATCATTTTTGTGTTATAAAGTAGGCATGTATATAATGGTATACATGTGGACCAAATTTTCAAGGACATAGTCCAGTCTGACATAATTTGATTTATTTTCCTTTAGCGTATATGATCCGACCAAACACACCCGGTCCACTACTGGTCCGTTGGAACCTTATAACTATTCCTCAATAAGCATCCATATCACGAATCAAGATTTGCCATACGTTATGGCATCCGGAGAAGACGGACCCGTATTATGGCCAGCCGAAAGGTAAGTTGCATTGATTTATAAACCAGCATTTTCGAAGGTGTTCATACTGATGTCGAAAGTCGACATGTATTTGTTATATAACCTTAAAGGGGGACATTCAGGGACCATCTGCAGTTCACGCAAAGATTAGCAAACCTAAGTTACCATTCAATTGAGAAGGAAAAACAATACGTTCTTAAAAAAAAAAGATTTATAAACCAAAATGTTTTCCAGGAACTAATGTGGGTAAAATCAATGCAAATTAGAGTCAAAGGCAAGTCAAGAAAGATTTCTTAGAGTTCAAGAACAGTTAGCAAACTGTGATAAACTTTTCCGATTAATTTCTTGTCATATTTGATTTGGTTCGGAGAATATATTGTTTCCCTTTAAAGTCATCAGAACAATTCGAGTGACTTTGACAGCCGCAAAATGATGTTTGAGGAGTCCTTAAGGGTCTTAACATACTTTTGATGCCCTCTTAGAGAATTTTTCAAGATGATATTGAGAGAAGTATTCTGCAATTGTTATGATTATTATTGTTTTTAATATATGACCATAAAATGTTATCCGATAACTAGAGCATCAGGACAGTATACACAGAGAACATTGCTTCTCAGGGCATCTTTAGATTCCTTCTTTCCTCCGTTCCGTCGCCAGGGACGAGGAGGATACTCGGAATTTGGATGCTTCTTGAAGAAGAGAGCCCTACTTAAATTTCACCATCACGAGATAGTTAATGTTTGTTTATCGATCGGGATACGTGAAAGATATATAGGCGGGATCTGACCTCGAAAATAATATGTATGTA
>JAIPMN010004539.1:0-14940 GCA_020650975.1 Apostichopus californicus | reverse complement strand
AAATACCCCCCCCCCCCCCAACCACCTGCCCCAAGAAACAGCAAAGTCCCTATTAATAAACGCACACACAAAATGGAAAATTTGAATCAAAGTTGGCTATGTATACATTGCTCCCTCTACACTATCAAAACGAACCAACCTTTGCAAGGAGGGTCATGTGACATACTTGTGGTACAAACTATTTAACCCTTACATCTTACCTTACCCTGTGTCAGTTCGCAGTGGTACCGTGCTTCTATCCAATAGTGGTTTGGAATTACTCATACTGTCAGTAAGTGATTTAAAGTATAGAGTAGCATTATAAAACTGTCTCAATTACTGGGAATGTGGAACTCATTAAGCGAACTGCTTTCGACTAGTGTAACCTAGGTTTGAATTATCTG
Organism: Apostichopus californicus; assembly: GCA_020650975.1. Taxonomy (NCBI): domain Eukaryota; kingdom Metazoa; phylum Echinodermata; class Holothuroidea; order Aspidochirotida; family Stichopodidae; genus Apostichopus; species Apostichopus californicus. Next base: position 14,557 of record JAIPMN010004539.1, on the reverse strand, counting down.
AACTAGCCTACAGTCACTTTCTAATCAACATTTCAGAGTATTCCACAACACAACTTAGACCATATTCCTGACCAGCTTGGATATCTTGTTCTCAATGAAGATGGAGCAGTTGTCTCAGTAAGTTCCCAAGTTTAATCCTGTTATCGCTTTGCTTTGAATTTCTGAATGTTACATGACTGTATCTGGTGTAATTTGAAAGTCTCTTTCATTTGTGATTCTGCACTATATCTCACTAATACTTCAGTTTGATTACTACTGTAATATAGCATAATAGCTCTGGTATTGTCTTGGCTAGTATTAAAGTGTATCATATTTCATGGTGTTATTGTAGATAATTAACCATATTTCTATTAAAGTAACCAAGTACCACAGCTCACAACTTTTGCTGATCAAAATGCTGGTCATTATGGTATTTAATCTGCCAAATGGGGAAGGGGTATTAACGTAGGGGAATCCCCTACATGCAAAATGGTGATATGCACATGTTGTAAATTGCCGTAATAATGTATAACTTTATAGCAACTTTGTAAAGTAACATACACACTTCGTGTGCAAACTTTTTAAATTGCCTTTTTAATTTTGTGGCATGCAGCATCAATTGTGGGTCTTACCCTCCAGTTGTGGTTCACTTAGGAGTTCTGATTTACTGTTTTTTAGTCATTATTTATTTATCCATACATACTGTAACTATGTTATCAAATGTTCGTAAGTACTTAATTTAATATAATATGAGCATTGTGCTATCAGTCCTTTTCAAGTCAATCTATTGTCCTCCAAAAATTCACTTGAATTCCTTATATAGTAAACAAGATTGCTAAAGAATCCCACAATGGTTATTGCTAATTTACTTGTCCTTACTAAGGACATACTATAGTAATACAGAAACATTATGACTGAGTCTTCTTCTTTCAATGAAACTCCATTTGACCAGTTCGTGGCCTGCTGTTTTAGCATCGTCAATTTGTATTTTGTGAAAAATATAACAATGGTAAACTTCATTTAAGAAGTACCTTCCTGTCATAAGATCATAATATTTTGGTGAAAATACTGAATATTATTGAAATCAGTGCCGATCTGGGTGAAGTTAATAAACTATACATTGTGCTGCTTCTCTCTGCAGTCTGCGGGTGATCTTGAGAACGATGAGCGGACGGCCGGCATACTGCTTAACATGGTCAGACTAGCTTGCAAAGTACAAATCAGTGAAGAAAAGCTAGACTTTTTCAAAAGATTATCAGGTATTTCCAGATCTACTGATTTTTTGTTGTTCTCATGTATTGTCGCAAAGCACATTGATGTAGGTTCATGTTGTACTACAGGGCAGATTATTAATGGTCGTACTGAACAACCAAATTTCTGTTTGGACAACTGAAATCACTTTTGGAGGTTGTCAGACTGACGAGGAGTTATTTAAATCAAATTCAGATCTCATTGTAATGCTAAATACCCTCGAACAGGTAAAACGATAAATTTGTATCACCCCAAAAGCTGGTGTTCTATTCACCAAACCTACACATCTCTCCTACAGTGTGTATATTGGTCATCGATATTTTGCTACATTTTTTCATACACCCAAATCTACTGATCGGACGACCAAAAGGGACAAGCAGTAAGTAAGGGACAAGCATGGGAAAAAAACATTAAAATTTGCCCTGTATTAGAGTTTTAATGCATGTCAAAGGAAGAAAAGTGACTTGCATCATTCTCATTCGGTGATCAAATAGTAAATGATTTTTTAAATAAAAATAAATTAAAAGCAGAAATTCATGTTATTGCAATGTTGTTCTTAATTTTCAGTTATATTTGACAACTTCCTTTACGTAGCAACGATCTCAAATCAGAAGATATACATCAGCAAAAGAAAGTTAATGCCGAAGGATCCTGTGCAAGCTTGAGAACGGTCTCAAAAATGGAATCTTGGAAAGGCTTTCAGAGCAATGCTCTGGTTAGTTAGTCTGTACCAACAGACCTTGCCAAATATTGACAAAAACGGCTCATATTGTAGTAAAACATTAAACTATTTCTTTGTTTCTTTGGAGTAAATAGTGTCTAATCACTACTACCGGTTACTTCCAAGCCCGGAAATGTGTGTTTTGTTTTTGAGTAGTGACATCAAATGTCACGAGAATCAAATATATGTTTAACACTGAAGTCACCAAAGCCATTTAGGTAAGAGGTCCAAAATGACAAATATGGTATTCCTGCTCTGTGGGGCTATACCAGTTCATTTTGTTACCAATGGTGCATGCAGTGATATAGACTATATTAAGGGAAAAGATTTTCACATTCGATCTTCCACTGTACTTTCTTGAATTATTTTGGTGGCTCAATTTTTTGTTCAAGTCAGTTCAGGAGTTAAAATTAGAATGAGGAGATCAAACTATTTGTCATATCTGATAGTTTTCTGATTGTTTGAAGTTTTACTCAGAGGTGGGATTTATCATCAATATTGATTACAGTCATAATGGCATTTGTGTGTGTGCATTTCAGGCTTTTGTTATTAAAAGACCAGCAAATTTGGGAATAAGAATATCTCCTTTTTACATAAAAGTCACCACTTAATCAAATCAGAAGATGCAACAAGTAAAATTAATTCATAGCGTTCATAGCATTGACCTTTAATTACTCTGGTTATTCATGTTGCTGTCTCATTTGCATATTGGTAAAGCAACATCCTTAGATAACACCAACTTTATCCATATTTGTAAAATCATCCCAATTTGTAAAAGGCAAGAGTAAAAAAAGTGACAATAACTTGACTTCCCATCATTTTCAGGTGTATTGAGCAAATTGTAAACATTCATTTTTTGGTAAAGAAAACCATCGTTGCATAGATTTATCATTATAAGAGCAATAAATGTAACATTAGATACAGAAGAAAATAAACAAAAGTAACTTTTTCAAATTTCTTTTGTTTTGTTAAACAGTAAAGGAAAGAGATAACATAAGGTCACTTAAGTCGTAAGCATTAAGGTTATAAATGATGAAAAGAGTTATTTAAGTTAAATGCATGCCAACGTCTATTTTCTTTAGTGAAAACGAACCTAGCAGGCAATGATTTTGATACTAATTTTCACTTGAAATTACTTGAAATGACAGATTATAATTTAAATATTGCACTCTGTTTATTTCACGTACAGCTGAAACCTTTAAAAAGTAATTTTTCTTCTTGAATCACACCCTAAATTAGGCACCTTTGGTGATTGGGGTGTACATTGTAAACTGAAAAATTGTACACAGAGCTACATACATTTCTAAATTGTAGTTCCATTAAATAATGTTGTGTTAAAATTGCATATTTTGTACGATGTATTTACATTTAAAACAAAAATACCTGAAATTGTAACATTAAATAAAGAAGGCAAACATGTAAACAAGATTTAACCTGAAGTTTCTTTTCAACTTGATGGCAGTGGCAAGACTATTGCACTGCAACACAGTTTAATTACAGCAGCATTTTGCTATTAATTGCTATAAATTTGTATAATTTTTAGAGTCCCTACATATCAATTACATAAAGTTGAAATGGGCCAGAACACCTCTGACTCTATTACATACACCTCAAGTGTACCTCAGAGATGCTCTGACTCCATTACGTAAACCTGACATGGGTGCTTCACGATTCGGTCAACGTAAGACACTCTTCTAGCTCGTTGAAATGTTGACGCCCCACTGGTGTTACTGGAAAGCTGACGGGAAAGGGAATGCCTGAAAACAGCAAAGAAAATGATTTTGATAAGCGCTGTGGTGGGAACTTTATATGACAGGTTGTGAAGTCTAATCTCAAAGTAAATATTACTTGCACATCATTTAATATCACATAACTAACAATGCTTCATACGGACGGACATCTGCAGATCATTCCTGCATGACAAGATCACCCTTCTTATAAATGTCAGGACTTGCAATCTATACTAGTCTGGGCTTGAAACATATACCAGCCAGGCTTCAACCTACAACAGTCAAGGTTTGGTCCTTAAACCAGCCAGACTTGGACCCTCCACCAGTCAGGGCTTGAACCCTACACCAGTCAGGGCTTGAAAACTATACCAGTCAGGGCTTGAACCTTTCACCAGTCAGGGCTTGAAATATATACCAGTCTGGGCTTGAAACCTATACCAGTCAGGGCTTGAAATATATACCAGTCTGGGCTTGAAACATATATAGCAGCCAGGCTTGAACCTAGAACAGTCCAGGCACGGACCTTATACCAGCCAGGCTTGGACCCTATAATAGTCAGGGCTTGAACTCTTTACCAGTCTAGGCTTGTAATCTATACCAGTCGGGGCTTGCAACCCTCCACAAGTCAAGACTTGAGCCCAATATCAGTCAGGGCTTGCATGCTGTACCAGTCAGCAAGGGGTAGCTGGACCCCAATGCTTTCTTAGGGAGCAGGCAGAACTTATTTTCTAATAACATTAAACTGAAAATGTTTTTGGGGACCAGACATATATTTGGGAGGCCTATCCCCACCCCTACCAGAAGAATATTTGGGAGACCTACCCCTTCCCCCTGTGTGCCTCTGTCAATCAGGCTTTGCATCCAGACACTGTTATAACCTCTTTCAGCTCTTCTAATTCCACTAATAACCATGGATCTGACTTTACCAGAGTTTTGAATTCCGTTTTGTTTATGTGTTCCTCCAAGAAGCATTTTTTCATAAATTTGAGAAAATTGAGGTAGACATATATTTGACCGTAAAGTTTAAAAGGTTGACCCATTTACCTGTTAAATTCCAAGTTCTTGGGTGCATCGTCAGATGCGATTTCTCCACCGTAAGACTGCGACCTTCCCGAGACCTTCTGTCTCGGTTTCATCCCCTGCAGAGTCTTTATCTGATTCTGCGACAGGTAACGCACAAAAGGGGGTCTACCCAACGACCCTTGCTCCAAGACTGGTACGTCATACTGGTGAGACCTCGAGGCAGATAGGGGGGTGTGAGAGGAAGCCAGAGTACCGCCCTCGCGGAATTTATAGGAGCCGGCAGATTTGGACGAAGATGAAGAGGAGAACAGTGAGGATGAAGTGCCCAATGTAGAAGACGAGGAAGCTGCTTTCGACGATGCTGGTATTGCATACTGGAGCTTTAACTTCATGAACTTTCCCACCTGTTTTGTGATTATCGAAAGAGCCAAACATTTTCAGTCGTTATATCTTACTTATGATATATATATATTATATGTATAATATATTATACATATAATATATTACATATATAATGTATGTTATATGCTACAATGATTATTTACAATAACTGTCAACAAACAAGAAAGCTAAGGTCAGTCCTATTCAAAAGACTTGGATTTTTATATTTTCTTATTTTATAAATCCGATATTAATGATATGTAGTACCAACAGATACAAGAAACCCAAACAACAGTAATCACACCGACATGAAAATCCAGTTTGCAGAACTTCCTATAGCCTGAAGTACTTAATGTACGTACCATCATTACATCAATTCTCAGTGGTCGCTGCAAATGTATCTCTCGCATGTAACCTCAAATGCACACTGCACTGGCTTGAATATCACAAATACACGCACACCAAGATACCACACACACACAAAACCCACGCACCACTTCACGCAAAGAAATGTACAACAGCAGGCAAACCAAGAACTCCAGTCGGAAAAGCCTGGCACTCATGCATAGCTTTCATTCCATTATTTCATATAACCATCTCATGTTTACAATGGTTGAAAAAAATAAAAATAACGTACCTCAAAATGCACAAAGCGTTTTCTTTAAATATAATACGGACACATGAAACCACATATCATTCACTCGAACCTACACGCACAAAGCAAATATATATGAACCAGTACCAAGTAACAAACCTCAAGAACTCCGGTTGAAAGAGCCTGGAACTCCACTTTTGCAGACACTGTGGATCCTTTCTTGCAGAATCCTAGGTCTGTGATTGGTTGTTGGCAGACTAATACTTCATTGATGGCCGAGTATTTACTTTGATCTGTAAAGGGAAAGTGCGATAAAAAACAGCAAATCAAATCAGCGTGTCAAGGCTTTGCAATGGATACCTACATCTACAGAAAGAAAGAATAGAGAAAGAGGGAGAAAAAGATTAACCACTTGTAAGTAACTTTGCATGAATTTCATGGCTAAGAACGTTTATTTCTGGTATCTTTCTATTATGACCCAGGAGGTAAAAAATCACATGCCAAGCAGGATTATGACAACCTCTGAATTCAAATCTCTGCCAAAGCAAAGCATACCATGTTAAAATGACATTGCTTGACCTTGCTTGGCAACAAATGGGATAAGGGTGAAACATTTCCTAGAGAGGGGTGCCAGATTTCAAGAAAATTGATAATAGTTAGATGTAAGAGAGGAAGCACAAAAATATTTACATTATGAAATGTTATCAATCCTGCCATACATATATACTACCCTTGGTATGCATTCATAACAGTTGCTATACTGTTTAGTTGTTCTTTATGTGAACGGAAAAATTAGATCTTATTTCTTATCACCCCTTTCTTACCTCCCCCCCCCCCCCTCCTTCAACAGTGAAATCTGCCAAATCAGCTAATTATATCAAATTTGGAATAGTGGATCAAATGGTTGTGCTGGAGATAATGTGAAGAGCTAAATCATTACATACAATAAGTAATCAATCGATCAATCTTTTAATCAATAATTCATATCATAAAGTGGCTGTATTAAATATAATTAATTCTTGACAGATAAACCATCACAAATACTCAAAGAGAAAGTTCTTCATTGGACAATCCTCTGTAATACATTAGAGGAAAGGTTTGTGAAATACCTGTTTTTTTTTATATTATTCATATGTTCATTTGTCCATGCATGATATGAAACATGTGGAGCACAAAGGTGCAATGTCCTAGGATTAACTTGCCATTTCTGGTTTGTAGAATAACTATTTTTAAAGAATCTCTGGTTAATTAAATTTGTTAATTATAAAATTATCAGCAATTAATACTGTCAAACCCTCTTTTGAAATAACATATTACAACAATTCTTCCTGTCTTTATCACAAACTGTCATTTTTTCTTGAGACTCAGAAAATGTAAATTTCTTGCAAAATCGCAAACTGTCGATTTCTTCATCTCATAAGACTTCCGGGCACAATTTCAAAATGTTTTTGGAAATTGATGATTCCCTCCTGATGCAAATATTTAACCTTTGTTTTTTTATTGAAGCAGTTTCACCATTGGACAATCTCTCTTGACATTTCTTTGAACTGTCAGTTTCTTGTGAGACTTTATCGTGAGATGTACTGAATCACGAAGCAGGGTCGGGATAATCAGGCTATTTTTCTTCAAAAATCAATCTTTACATCTAAAGCAAAATACAAATTATAGAGCAACTAAAATGCGATTGAAGAGGAATGTAAGTGAATGCAATTTCATTAGTACACTTTGAGCAGACAATCTTTGAATTAGTTCAGGTGTTAGTCGGTTGTCATGCAATATCAAGTTAGCATCATCTCATTATTGTACCAAAAGAACTGAAACAAATAGAGGAAAAAATACAAACAAACCATGGCTTGATATAAAGTTCTGTAATCCTTAACAACGACCTCACACAGATGCTAGGTAAGGAATATACATCGGCACTACACAACCTCTTACAGGTCCCCTCTGGCTCCTAACGCACACATTGCTTATTAACTTTACTGATCAATTTCTTGGTCTTCAAATTTGTGATTCTGTTGGCTTGTCCTAACTTATCTTGGATCACAAAAACAAATTTCCCAAGTGCCTCTGAGCCAAGTTCCTACTTCTATTACTGCAGAGTTAACTACCATGTTTCTTTGATTGTAAAATGGGATACCAGGTTAGTATCAAGTTTAGCCATACTTTCCTAACAACGTTTTACGTAACATTACTAGAGTAATTATATCACGAAGTAGCTACATGAACGTAATTAGTTTAATGCTTGATGCAATTATGTAGCCCACGTAGCAATGCTGCTCCCACCAAGCTTGTGGAGCCAAAATGCCGGCATCAATCACGTTTGTGAAGCTATTTATATCATCCTTTCAAATAAATCATGTATAGTGATGCGTACTACATTTGTACTTTATGGGGAACTTGCGTATTGCACAAACAGTGGTAATTATGATTGTCACAAAGACCTTTAGACAAATCGGGACAATTTGGTTTGCCGGCCGGGACAATATATTTTCGATTTTGATTGAATCTGCTGGAAAGGAAAATACGAGTTATAATGTAATTTTGCTGTTAGACAAAATGCATTACACGAGTCAGTTAGTCGAAAGTATTTCCTGTTAGTAATGCAGTTCAGAGTAGGACAGGAAATATTACAAAAGTAACATTGTTGTCATGTGTGTCGGACCCCACTGACAAAAGCACCCACTAAAACCCAAGTTATCTGTTTGTGACTTGGGTTTTTGTAACAAGGTAACTTAACCATGATACAGTTACATTTAGTTTCTTATTAATGTCACTCAGTCACTCAACATATAATGTAGACCAGAATAAAAAGTGGGTAAAGTTACATCTGGTAGGCTTGGATATCATATTTGAGAGTAAAATTGAAAACAACACTTCATTTTGTACGAAAGATCAAATGTTTCTAATAATGCCAAGATTTCAAATAAATATTTAACACTATTCATATTCACCACAACTTTTCTATATCACTTGCATCACACATGGCGAGGGATTACAAAAACTGTGACAGTAATATTTTAATAATATTAATGAATTTTATTTGAATTATTTTTATTCAATTCTGAAATTAAAGTTTGTTTTTCATGTAAAAGCAATGCAACAAGGATGTGGTTTTGATCTAAAGAAGCAGAGGAAAAATTCCAGCAGTTTTGTTGTTGCTTTGAGCTATCAACTTCAGCCACCAAAATATCTCTTTTAACACAAAGTTGCACAGAAAATTTGAGACATACTTGATGATCGGGGGAGTAAAAATGGAAAGAACAAAAAACTTCAGTGCAGTGTGGAAGGATAAATCAAGTTGCACTATGGGATACCAGGATACACCAAATACCTGCTGATGCATCATGGGAAGGCATACTGGGTATCCAGGTAAGAGAGATACCCATAAAGTCTTGGAGACTGTTCTGAATTGTATAGGTAACTGTGAAGCTGTAAAAAGTGAGTTTCAAAAAAACAAAACAAAAATAGAAAGATATTTCCTATTTTCATCCACCATCCTAAGATAAAAGCCTAAGATAAAACTGTATGACGTTATTGATGTTATGCAGAACCCGCTTCAAATTAATCGAGCAGAGTGTGTTGTTCTTGTTGAAACTTCCTGTTCAACTAAACAGGGGACCTAGGCCACAATCGAATTGTTCTATTGATGCTTTGCTCCTTTTTTGTTATCTCTTTTAACTTCAAATAACATGCAACCTTACCACAATGTAAACTAAACCAGTGAACCAAATTCTTTAATCAATTTCTATTTTGATATATAAAGACATCCGTTTCTTGTGGCTTAGCAACTTATCCTAGTATTTCAAAGGAAAAAGAAATCCTCACAAAAGTGCATTCATTGTGTCATTTACTTTCACTGAAAAGATTCACAGTAAGGGCATATTATATCATTGTTTGTACACCCCCATACTCCTCCCCTCCCCCCTCCAAACAGAAATCTGAAACCAATGCTGTAAATTTAGACAGAAGAAAAGTAAGAGAAAAATCAAAGAAACTACTTGCTTGTATTTCTCTTTAGATCCTGTCAGTGCACTTAATCTGTGATTGGCTACTTTAAAAGTGAACAATTCCAATTCTGAAGTTAGCTCTGGAAACAGTATTCTCAACTTGTTCCTTCAATGTTTGCATAAAATAACTCTTGATATGAAAGAACAGGACCCATTACTGCTATATATTTTAGGGATACTTTAGGGAAATCTGCCATGGAATTAGACAAGTGCCTGTCACCCTCACATCTTTCTTGAGCGCAACTTTTTCTTGATATTAATATTAAGAGTATATTGGTTTCGGCAAGGTTCATCAGTTATTTATTTTACCTTTGACATTTCTTAACTGGGGAAGAGCATTCTGTCAGCATGACTAGCGAAGGAGACTGAAGGCGGAGCTTTGGAAGATGGTATTGCGCCCTCATTGAAGCTGGACCATCCTCAAACTCTGTTTGGAATGTCAAAGCAAACAGCAGGGGTATCTTGATTTTCTGAGGAGGGAAAAGAAAGGGAGAAAAGACAGAAATGTCAGTAGTGGCTACATTAGGAGTGGCTATATGGTTCTATTAATCTGCCTCTCTCTCCTTCCCCAATCTGCCCCTCCCTCCTTCCCCAATCTGTTCCTCCCTCCTTCCCCAATCTATCCCTTCCTCCTTCCCCAATCTATCCCTTCCTCCTTCCCCAATCTGTCCCTTCCTCCTTCCTTAATCTGTCCCTCCCTCCTTTCCCAATCTGCTCCTCCCTCCTTCCCCAATCTGCTCCTTCCCCAAACCTATCCATCCCTCGTTCCCCAATCTATCCCTCCCTCCTTCCCCAATCTGCTCCTCCCTCCTTCCCCAATCTGATCCTTCCCCAATCTGTCCCTCCCTTCTTTCTAAATCTACCCCTCCCTCCTTCCCCAATCTGTCCCCCCTCCTTTCCCAATCTGCCCCTTCCTCCTTCCCCAATCTATCCCTCCCTCCTTCCCCAATCTACCCCTCCACCTTCCCCAATCTACCCCTCCACCTTCCCCAATCTGCCCCTTCCTCCTTTCCCAATAACTGAAGTTTATTATTGTATATTTATGAAATTGCTATCATACCTGGAATTTGGCGATACTCATTTGTGCTGACTGCATCTCAATATTACATAAGAAGATAACTTCCTCGTGTTGCAGCAGTGGGAATGGCATGGCCTGCGTCTGGGTAACTGGAATCTTAACCGAGACTTTACTCACTACTTCAGATAACCTGTACATAAAAAAATGGAATTGATCCAACTTATAAACAAAAAAACAAACCAAAAAGTTAAATACTCAAATCCACTTACTTCAAGATAACACTTAATGCTCATGAATAATCAGAGTCACAATGAAAAGAGAGAACTTTCTTACATTTCAAGTGAAAGCTTTCTCTCTAATTTTCACAACTATGAGTGAAAAATATTATCAATGTATTACAAGGCTTCAAAGTTGGTATATAAATTTTAAAGTTTTGAATTTACCATATTTCGGGCTATCACTCGATTGGAGCCGTTTTCATCTGCAATGGGTGTTTTTTAAGGGTAGTGTGGCAAAAATAGGGGCACTTACAGCAACTTTGAAATCAGTGTTATTATTAGATGGAAACTTATCTCCAGGTTCAATACAACATGCTTATTTAATGTACACCTTAATGGCTTACTCTTCAGTGGTTTTCAAATTTGTCTCAGAGGATGAGTCTCGTATCTTCTGGTTGGATGTCTGCAGCTCATTCTTGTTCACCAGCACTTGAGCTTCTTTCAGGATCACTGGGGAATGACTCGCATTAGCAACTGTTGGCAATAATATATTGCACATGAGAACTCTTTGGATGCCAAACTTCTGACTAAATCCCACGTGCATTTTGCTTTTGAAACATTTTCTCTTAGCTGCATAGACCAATCATTTATTATAGGTACCCCATAACAAACATTACAATTTAGTAAAAATATTCTTGTAACTAGGGTTTTGCTTCTTAAAAATGTCTGGGATAACCCTGGGAGGTGGGGTTGGGTGCTGACTGAGACATTCTGCACTCTGATTGGTTAACTAACCTGTGGGACAAATACAGTAGTGAATAATAAATTTGTTTCTTCACCGGCTCCTAGGCAAATAGCAACAACATTACTGAATAAATTTGAATATCTACTGTGTACAGATTAATTTTCAGCTTACCTTTGACACTAAGATAGTTCTTTCCTGCTACTGACACATGATGGCAGTTTACTTCTGGTGGCACAACTCGGGATATCTTTGATGCACTCTTCAGTTCTAATCACACACAAAGAATAACAGAAAGTATACAGAAGGGACTTCAACCAGAATAATCATAACTTGTTTTAACTAAAAAGTTGAGCAGACAGATTTGTTTACCAGGCACTGTCCCAGGCGCACAGCCAAGGGGGAGCGAAGGGGGCAGCCGCCCCCCCTTGAGCATATTTTTTAAATTTTTTATTTAATGTTTTTATGATATCACTAGTAATTTCAAAGGAGAAAATGCTAAGATGCAACTTACAAGGCCTGGGAAGTGCCATTTCCAGCGATCTGGGAGGCATTTTCAGCCAAAATTTTCTTGTACGCTTCGCGCCAACCATGGTGGCGCTACGCTTAGATAGTTTGCAATGCCGAATCTACAGTTCTGATAGTTTGCCTACATTTTCTGCCCTCCCTTGGCAAATTCCTGGCTACGCGCCTGCACTGTCCTCATATTTCATGTCCAAAAATTTGTTGATGTTAACATAGGAGGGGGATGGGTGAGGTAGATTGCAATTCATATTATAAACCACTGTATTTGTAAGTGCATCTTAGGATACATGTATTGTAGTTTCTATAGAACCTAATTAGTAAACAAACAAACTGTTTTTTTACCTTGAGAACCTGTTCCATGAAGTGTCATCATTGCAGCAGAGTCACCAACATTGCCCTCTGGAAGTAATAAATCTGGAACTTCTAACATGGTGATAAGATATTTATGCTGTGTAATAATAAAGAAAGATTGTGAGTAAATTTAACTGTTACTTGTTACTTGTTAGACTGGCATGCAGTGACTAAATTGTGAATGTGACTCAAATCAAATTATTGGTAATTGATATGTGATACTTGGGCACAAGGTTTGTTAACTAGTTTGAGGGCATTATATTTGTTAAGTCAGCTTTTGTAATGTTGGTGCAATGTACTCAACGACATGTGTCAGGTAGGTTGTGGATGATGTAAGCTAGACCTAGGCCTACGTTTAATAAGTATGCATACTAACACTGAGTGTAGTGTCATTGTAGGCCTAACTTACATTACAGTTGTAACCTTTACAATGTATAGCCCAGTGGTCAGTGTAGCTCACATGCACAGATCGCGCCAACAAAAGCACACCACGGTCGCAACCTAGACAATAAATTTCTACAGGAAAAATAAAGTGTTCATGGTAACGTTGAATTTGCAAAGAAAACTCAATAGGATATCGAAGAAGAACTCCTTGTTAGTGTAATATATGCATCGACACACCATAGGTATGATTCTGTGTCTGTATCGATCAACTGCCTACCTTGTCAAAGCATAGACATCTGTGTTGTTAGAAACCCACACATATAAGTGTACAGGCCCAGTTTTGCGAAATATCAGTCCACACATTGTCAATTAATTAGGTGTACTGTATGGTATAGCATAACTTAGTAAAGTCTAATAACACTTACTGTATGCTTAGGTCCTACGTTAATCTTTAAAACGTAGGCTAGGCCTAATTATAATATCACTGCAAAAATCTGACACTTTGGATTAAATCTACGAAAAATTGTATATTTAAATGTAGACATAATGACCAGTGTTATAGAAAGTTCTGATTGTCAGACTGAGTGGATATCTTTGTTTGGCTAAGGTTTAAGCATTCCAACCAAGTGCCTTTTTGACAAATAGAAAATGAATATTCCCAAGAAGTTGACTGCCATTCTAGGCTATGCCATTTAAAAGTTCAGTATACATGGTACAAATCACTCTCTTATGCCTAGCCCAGTACACATTTATGCTAGACAAGTTTATGCATATGATACTAGGGCAGCATTATACAATTGAGCTGAACTAGTATAAGTCCCTTAGTTAAGGAATGTTAGACAAAGAGCACATAGAACTTGAGCCTTTTTCTCCATATACAATTCCATCCAATGCAAAACAGGTCATTTTAATTATGGTCTTGTTTTTTAGTTGTTGATAGAGCCTAATGAAGATGTACAGCTGACATAAGATAAAGAGAGAAACTTGCAAAAGAAGATGTTACCTATCAATGAAAGCATGTCCCATGTAGAATGCCAAAAGGTGTTGAGACGATTGGAACTGGAAGCATACTGCGGGCTTGTAAGTGCATTCCGGGCACAAGGAGAGTTGACCTCGGAGAAGAGGGAACTACTTAAATCAGTTCAACAAATTTTGAGGTAAAGATAACAGTATGTCTTAAAAATGTTGAATTGGAAGTTGTAAGTTGTAACCCATGAGCCCTTGCGGGTTTCTCCCACATTTGTGGTTGCTTAATCATCGTAAAAATAACTGCTGATTATTATTATTATATGTTATTATAGTAAAGATTTCAAATTTTATATCATGTGTTAGGTGTTTTGTCCCATGTTATAGTTTTGACAAAGAGTTACATGCTAAGTGCTATTCTTATCAGAATTGGTTTGAGATTAGAAATATCTTGTGTGGTATTGAAAAGGAATTTCATGGTAAATTTCAGTGGACTGGTTGAAATATGGTTTTGGAAAAAAAGTTTGGTGTCATTTATAAGCTTTGCAATGAATATTTCTTTTCTAGTATTTGATTAAAGAGGTTATAAAGCTATGATTTTGTTCGGCAAACCAAAAGAACCAAGAATAGATTTGATAAGACTTCAACTATCGAAGTTTAGTA
>JAIPMN010004536.1:0-14530 GCA_020650975.1 Apostichopus californicus | reverse complement strand
TCAATGCTGATGACCTTTAATACCCTATGACATCATCAGATTGCAAGCAGTGAAAGTTATAACAGTACATGCAGGGGTAGATCAAGGGAGTGGACCTTCCACCCCCCCCCTTCTGAAATTCTTTGGTACTGAAATTTTAAAATAATTTTGTTAAAAAAATTACCCGGTGGGGAAATTATGAATGGATTTTGTACAGGTAATCCATAATTCTTACCGATATTTTCTTATGAACTAGCATTATCATGGTAGTTATTCTGGTATGTACCGATACTCCCCCCTCCCTCCCCTCCCCACCCTTCCCTTTGGAAACTTCCTCAATCCCCCACTGACATGTATACACCACAGCACTCAGTTCTCACCCAAGATTGTAGAACAATTACTCGCTGTCGAATTGACCATTATCTTTAGTTTGACCATCGAGCTACAAGCAAACTCCATGGTTTGACCATTGATGTAACTTAAGACAGATATCGTTAATTAACCCCCTCATGACTCATCAGAAGCTTGTTTATCCCCCTAGGATTGGTCTATCTGTATTAGCATTGAGATGATGAAGTAGTCTAGACTTCACTATGGGGAAGGGTTACTTGAAACTATAATGTGGACTGGATTAATTATATTGTGAAGGGTGAACACTCCCATATAAGCACTGACTACATAACCGTCTGTATAATGAAGTATAATTGTCTCATAATTGTAATAACTTCTTTATACTGGAGGGTAACAGTTTCTTATTCTTACTGACCTCTTTATAATGAAGGGTAACTGGCTAGTAATTGTATGGACTTCTTTATGGTGGAGGGGTAATGTTCTGCAACGTTTGCACTCACTTTTGTATAATTCACACTACATGGACTGGACACTAAAGTCTTCTTAACCTATGTCACTATTTCTCTTTCCTCAAGAGTCTGATGGGGTCTAGTCAGATACTGTAGTGTTAACAGAATTCTTTTTTTCCCCTCCGTTAATAATTCATGCTTATTAAAATGTAAAGAAGAATCTGCATCCTCAAATCCTTCTAATTTCTTCTCTTTCAGTGCGGAGACGTAATCCCTCCTGGAAATCTAGCGGTTTTTGCATCCAGGGCAGGACCTAAGTCCTGTTGGCATCCATCTTGTTTCATCTGTCACATATGTAAAGAACTTCTGGTGGATCATATCTACTTCTTCAAGGATGGGAGGATGTACTGCGGCCGACACCACGCTGAAACATTAAAACCTAGGTGCACAGCTTGTGACGAGGTAAAGACACGTCCCCCTTCCCGTTTCTGCTCCTACTTCCTCCCTTCTTCATCTCTTGGATCAGCTGTTCTTCATATGTCAATTGAGTATTCTTTGCAAAAATTTCATAAGTTTTCCTGGTTGGATCTCGATGGAATGAAATGAGCAAATGTTTTCAGGGGATTTAGAATTCCCTTAACAGTTCCTCCTGTGTGCCAAAATCAAGGCAAATTGCAACATTAGGCCACGTTAGCACAAGATGCTTTTCCTAACGTTCACACCTTCTTGGGGATCTCTGTACCACAATAATTCAGTTGAATAATTAAACTGTTAAATCTTCAAAGGTATCCATTGTGTTCTTGTCTCAGGGTCATACTTTGTGTTTTTGTATTTGCCAACAAATAATATTGAAAACAACAGACCAAAAAAACTTTTGATATATTTTGTGGTTGGCACACCTTAAACATGATGCCGAGAAGGTGTGAATAATTGATAAATTCACGGGTGATTCACAGCCCTACCAAAGGTTAATTCTCATGTGTACATCAGAAAGAGGAATATAAATTTAGATTTAGGCGTGTCACACACACAGAAAAGTAACAAGTTACAGGTCAGTCGAGGTGTGCTCAAACCAAGCAAATGTTAGAGAGACTGTAGTAGAGGTTACCATGAAATAGAAAGTTTTTTATAAGAAACATTTAAAGAACATATATGCATAAGTTGAACCATTTGTATGTGTTAACAAAATTATTAAAAATTTCCATTACTGGTTCTTCCAGTTTTTCAGAGTTTCTCAGATTCAAACTTGGGTGGGGTCATTTGTTGGCATTAAAAACTAAAATTTGAAAATCTTATGAAAAAGAATCGTGTTTTTTTGGTGTGATTCTCGATGACTATGTCATGCGAGAAACAACTTCACAGATAATAAATTATCACATCGCCTCATCGATGTGTAGCCTGATAGGGGTGATAAGTACTTTTCCGACGCATATCGATTTATATATTTATTATTTATATTTTTTTACATTCTACCTTTTTCCGTCTGTATGACATCCCTGTCTATTTCTGTTCGTGCTTTCAGCTGATCTTTGATGACGAGTGCACAGAAGCCGAAGGACGCAGTTGGCACATGCAACACTTTTGCTGTTTCGAGTGCGACGCCCAGCTCGGAGGTCAGCGTTACATCATGAAGGAAGGGCACCCGTATTGTTGTCATTGCTTTGAGACGCAGTTCGCAGAATACTGCGACGCCTGCGGTGAAGCCATTGGGGTCGATCAAGGTCAAATGTCTCACGAGGGACAGCACTGGCACGCTAACGAAAAGTGCTTCTCCTGCTGTAACTGCAAGTGTGGACTTTTGGGAAGACCGTTTCTGCCCAAACAGGGACTGATCTACTGCAGCAGTGCATGTAGCCGGAGTGAAAAGCCAGTGACAGATTCAAGTAGTCGCACTGTATTACTACCATTGAAACCGAAAGCCGGTAAGGTACCCCCATTGCCCCCTCCCAGACAATCTTCCTTGCAAAACAAACATATCCCAAAGGTCACAGAGGTGGGGAGGAGTCGTAAGCCCATCGCCGTCCTTGACAACTATTTGGAGAGACTTCCATCTGCCCTTGACAGATACCATGAAGCAATGCAAAGGAAACAAAAGATCACCAGGAGATCCTTGCCAGATCTGCATAAACCTAGCCAGGAATTCACGAGGATGGACGACCATCCCGATCAAAAAATGACTCAACGAAGGAATAACGCATCCAGCCAAAACTTATACAAGAACGGACATCGCAAAAGCAACCAAAGCCTTCGACAACGAGACGATTACGTCAGCCCGGAGTTTGTAACCTCGAATGGTCTGCCGTCAAATGAGGTTAGAACTGCACAACAGAAGGCTCCGTTATCCAGTGTTAACATGAATGGAGCACCTAAATGTTCCATGCCACCCAAACACCAAATGTTGAAACGAAGGGAACACTCCGGTTACGACACGGATCCTTCCGATCCAAGCAGAAACTTCCACCGGAAAGCTTCCGTCCGTTCCGAGGGTGGCGATCGAGACAAATGGAGCCCTCACAGGAGGCGGGCCGAGCTCAGTCACTCGAGCGAAGGGAACCGTTTCCAGAGACCGAGGTTCCCGAAGACATCTGTTAGCGAATTCAACGGCTTTGCAGCCAGAAGTTTCACGGAACTTCCCAGACAGAGCAAGAGCATGACTGGATTCTATCGCGGAGAGGAGAGAGAGGATTCACATTACGAGTCCTCGTCTTCATCTTCGGAGGACGAATCCGACTTCTTCCATCATAAAAGTAACGATGGAAGGCCAAGGATAAGGTACATCGAGGTCACCGCACCCAGATCGGCTCCCAGTGTGAAACCAAAGTCAACAAAGGAGCGCAAAAAATCCAAAAAGAGGAAAGACGAAAAAGGAAATTGTGTCATTTCATAGGCCGAGAGTTTATCTCGTCAGGAGGGATGTTAAAAGAAGTTTGATTATTGTACCTGTCATCAAACAGCTATTTTATAATGCTTAAGAGATCTTTCAAAGAGAGAGAGAGAGAGAGTTTTTGTCATCTCAATATCAAGAAAAATGTCAGCATGTCCATTTATACTGAATTAACCATCACCTTGCACAAGGACTCGTTTCTTACAAAATGTTTTTCATTTTATCGGACTGTATTTCGTTGACATCATTCATATTTCTTTTTTTAAAAGAATTTTATACTGTCTGCTTGTAGACACAATTTATGCTGATGCTTTTAGTCGTTTATATTGTATTCTTTTCTATTTAAGATTCTTTTTCTGGAGATGGTCTCCTTTTTTTTTTAACATATATCTATTATCTTTGGCAAATCACTGCCAAGTTTTTTTGAGCGAGCCTGTTCAAACAAATTCATCTTACAAGTGACAGTAATGACATCATTAAGAGCTCTCTCTGCATCAGGGAAGGGTGTCTATTATTTGTAAGCGTGACCAAGATTGACAAACGATTTTCAATCAATAGTTCTAAGAAAAATTCCCCAAAATTTGACAGAAGAAATAATACTTTGCATTCTCATGTGCAAACCTATGTCAGAAGATTTGCTTGGCCTATTTTATGTTCAAGGCTCTCTTATATTAGGACAATCATCAGATATTAAGAAATTTCAAAAGAATTATTTAAACATAGAACTTTCACGATCACAGCAGAAGATTTGTCACCCGTTGAAGTATAAATTGTTCACAATGGAACCCTCGAAACAGGGAGTAATTGTCAGATGGTGATGTGCTTTACGGCTAATAACTCTTTAATAATGCTCAGTAGATACAATATTATTTATGAATATATTCTTCGTGCATTCAATAATGGTTGCTATTACCACAGCAGAAGTTGAAAAGAATTGTGACTGTCAATTGGATGTTTTGAAACTCTTACTTTACAAAGTATTAAAAATACAATCTGGTGTGTTTATGTTAATGATGAGGTCTACCTCTACTCCGGCCAATGGAATATGAAGCCTGAAAATGCAAATTATAAATAATAATCCAGCAATTGTCAGTCGATTTCAATGGAGCAAACTTTGATGTGTGTCATTTTTCATTTTCAGAGAATGAATTATTCAAGTCTCTCTCCTACACTATACTTGGATTGAGGGGATTATTCCAAAAATTATCAAACTTTCAATTAATTAGTATTCAGGAGAAATTTTCATAGCTAATTACTTTTTGACGACTGTAAATGCTTGTTAGGTAATGAGCATTACTCGACTAGCAATTGAGGAATGCGAGCCACTTTAAATTACTTCCTAACCCTTTTGGTTCCCAGCTTCTTTAAAACTAATTTAACTAAAAATAATTCATTTCTATGAAAATCTGGAGTTTTTCTTGAACAAATGAATTTGTCCATTTTATGCAGCACTAGCAGAAATTCAACCATCTTGTTGACCTCTGACATCCTTGAATATTTACCTCATTATCTATGCATGTTCATCGCAGAAAATTCTTGCACACTTATTATTATAGTCTATTCTCTTTTGTTTATACCTCATTCCGATTTAGTTTGACTTTTGTCAGCACAAGTGATTTGTCTCACTTTTAATCCAAAGAGGTCTTTAAACTCACACCAAGTACTTTAATGAAAAAGGTCTTCTTTAAACTCACACAGAAGTACTTTAATCAAAGTCCCCTCCTCCCCCCTCCCCTCATCTGTAAAGACAATTTCTGCCATCTTGGCTTCATCCATCGTTGAGGGGGAGAGGAGAGGGCTTGGATCAATGAGAGATCCAACCAGGGGATCAAAGTGGGATATGTTTAAGTTGAATCATCACATGTATGATGTAATAATTTGCAATGAATAATTTGGATTTATAGCAGTTATTGACTTTTTTAACTTTAAAATATGGATTTTTTTTATTAATTAATATTATGGTTCTTATGAAGTTCAGAATTCTGAAGTGTAAATCTAATATTAAGTATTTTATTTTATACAAAGATTTCATTTTGGGAAATATCTTGGGAACTTCATTGTCAATATTCATTTTTGCAATTGGATTGTTATATAATTTTGGTGACACCTTCATTTGTATTTCGTCAACAATTTTTCTTGACTGCTTTGAAAAAAAAAAATGGTTTTTCGTGTTTTGAAGTCTGTTTTCACACTTTAAAGGTAAGATCATGATTTGGCCATGATTTGTGAAACATTCACTTTTAATCAAAGAAATAGCAAATTTCTGTATATTTTATCATCCCTTTGATGACAAGGTTCTGCAGTTTGGTTCTGAATTTTTTGGTATTTTTATCCAAACACAGCACTATCTTATTCAGTAGCTATATTTTATGTCTTACAAGGTTGACCCACATTTATTGTTTGAATGTTTTTCACTTTTCATAAGGACATAAAACATTTGAATCCATTTCACCGATACCAGAGTTTCCCGATTTTACATCAGCGAGCTCAAGTTTACACACGACTCAAAAGCGGAAATAGGGGTTAAAATTTTCACCTACCCAATTTCTTAGCCAAATTTTCTGGGTGAAGCAAATGATGAAAATGTAAACTAAAAACAGATGGCTGTATTTTTGAAATGTTCAGAAAATATAACCCCAAACATTTTTGCAGGGTGCTCTTGCAATAATGTTTCAACAGATTTTTATAAAATGGCTGGACCCTCATTGAATTGTGGATCTCTATAATGGGCTTGTTCCCATTAAAATAAAACGGTCAATTTAATCAATTATGTTATCTTGCTTTGAAAAAGTACTTACTCAAAAAGATCATCAGTATTGTCTCAACATTTTAGCCTGCTAATTTTTTTTGGGGGGAAAACGGTACTTTGTGGAATGATATGACTCTTCTGTTTATTAACGAGACAATGAGGTATTGTGTTTAGTTAAGACAATTAAATTTCTCAAAGAGACAGAATGGCTTTGAAAATCACAGTATAAACTGCTTCTTGAAGTTTGAGCATGAGTGACCATTATGATACTTTTTTAGCATATTTTTGGGTTATATTGTTGACTTTTAAAGTGACAACCATGGACACAGGGAACACAGACAGGGTAGGTAGGGGGTACTTGTTCCTTTGCCCAATAATGATAATTTGTATTATTTTTTTATTTTTTATGTTTTACAATTGTGTCCAGCTAACAGGTTGCTGAGACAGATTAAAATTATCTGAATATTATACTCCCCCCTCCACCCCCACCCTGCCTACAATTATGCTGACTCCTTGAGATATTTTATCATGTGTTTTAAAGTTGTTTTTAGTGGTATGTGTGACTGGTGTAATAGCCTTGAATTTGTGTAAGGATCTGGACTGTTACAGAAGTGTCATGACACTTGATATGTGTTGCAAGTTTTGACATATCACCAAAGGTTAGTCATTTTAGAAGAAGAAAAAACAACAAAGCCACAGAGACCATCCAAACAAAAATGACTTATATCTAGAATATGAAAACCTTTATATTCAGATATAAACCAAAAAAGACCATCTATGAATTTTAATTTACAAAGTAAAATTTTTTACTATTTTACTCAATTTCATTTATTTTAATTTGATCATTGTTGAACATCTCGGTAGTTCCCTCGGGGGGAAGAAAGGTGAAAAAAGAAGAAATATTACAAAAGTTTGAATGCAGTGTAAAAATTGGTTACATACTTATTTTTTTTTTCTTTTCATTCTTTTTTTAATTCAAATGCTGAGAATTTTTTTGTGCAAATTTTTCTTCTATAGAAGTTAAGATTATTGCCCTTGCCAGTTTTTGTATTCACATTTGAAACTCTGTAAATAATTCAAAGTACACAAAATATATTTGTTTAAATTTGATTACACAACACTCGTTGTCATCCTTCCTGTCTGTTTCCGTTACTAAAGTTTAACAGACTGTTTGCCCATCGCTTCCGGCATTCAGTCATCGAAGCATCTCAAGAAGAAAATGATGCAAAATTTTCAAGTATGTGTGTGACTTGTCATGATGTGAGTAACATGAGTGACGTATATTCAAGACCCATAATGTTTATACATGTTATGAGGGGGCATACACATTCGGTATGTCATATAAGGTGTCCCAGAAGGAACGACAAATACTTCAAGATCACCACCATATCTTCAATACTTCAAGATCACCATAAGATCACCATTTTCAACATCAAAATTCACTTTAAATTCTATAGTAAACATTCCAACGATTTTGAAGTTCGACTTCGCAACCAGCTAACTTTTCCGTCCCGTCATTCCCTTTATCCTCTCTGCCTACTCCAAATATCTTTGCATAGGGTCAAAAAGCTTTATCGTTGGCGCTGTTCATATATATATATATAGACGGTATCGTCCATTCATAGACGTAAAGGAATTCTAATACTATAGGGAGTACTTTTCGGACTGTCAGCCAAGCAAACCTGCCCAATTCCAAAGTCCCCGATCTGCCCCGCCCCTCCCCAATTTTGCTTTAATATTCGTTTTATTATTCAATATCGCAGTTCACGCCTAGGATTCTATCGAATCGAACATGCCTACAAGTTATACAACATCGTTCTGTATAAGTTGATATACTTTCTTTGCGAGGTACTACTCATCATTGCTAATTCAAATGATCCTGGTGGATTATCCAGTGACGGATTATCTAATTCTCCGATGTTGTAAAGGGAGGGAATAAGCATACAACCTCCCCCTCCCCTTCCCCCTCTCCGCTTTCAAATTGTGGATGCAGCTGCCAACCCACCCATCCCTCACTACCTTCGCTTTATGGCAAGCCGTTTTAACATTTACCTCCTTATTCTACTTAATTAAATTCCACTTAAGTAAAAAAAAAACTTTAAAAAAATAAAATAAATAAAAGCCTAAGTTGAATTCAATTTCACTTAACTAATTTGTATGCTACTTAAATAAAATACTATTTCACTAAGTAAAATTTAACTTAAGTAAAAGTGTCATTCTTTTTCACTTAAGCTAAATTGAATTTTACTTAAGTGGATTACAATTAAGCTTAAGTAAAATATAATTATACTTAAGCTAAATTAATATAACTTAAGCTAAATTGAACTCTACTTAAGTAGCATAAAAATGTACTTTAGCTAAATATAATTGCATTTTACTTAAGCAAAATTCAATTCTACTTAAATAAAATACAATTTAACTTAAGTGAAAGTGAACGATCGGTCGTCAATACTTTGCCTGCGGCAGTATTACAACATGGCTGTCACTTCTAGTTTTACTGATCTTTCTGGTTTACAATGTGACCGAATTCTCTCAAGTATCACAAACACAGTGCAAAATGTGATCTTGCAGTTAATGCAAGAGAACAATCGCTTCCAGACCTTAAAAAAATTGACTTCGGCCATGTCAAGAAAACTTCGTCAGCATCAGCGATAGGTTGCAAACAACAAGTACACAAGAGGTGAATGAGTCCATTAGCAGGCTAGTAACATATATTGAACAGATTCAATTGCATGCCACAGAAAATCACAGCAACCATGGAGCATCACCGCTGGAAATTCAGCAGAGAGGAGCTATTGGCAGGCTACGACCAGAAAAAGGTACAATTCGAGTAAAGTTAGAAATCCAAGCTACACTATCAGTATATATGCTTGACTAGTAAGTTATAGTACCGTATTAGAAGTTCATTAGTTCTCAGCCTTTCTATATATTTCATTGTTGGCCTCTGGACACTTGTTTCTAAGTTATACCAGCCTCATTTCCAGGTTATTTAATTTACAAGCCTCTAAAAATAATATTCTGTTTCCTTGGTCATCCTCTACGATGTATATTGTTATCATGCAGTTATTAATCTTATTGTAGTAGTGTAGTATGGTATTATGTTCGTACATACACGACAAAAGCTGGACAAATATGGGGCAATGGCCGCACATAGTTACGTAACTAGTACGTCTTGAACGTCTGTCAATAGGATACAAAGTCGGACTTCGCGGCAAGTGACGCAATGAGTAGCAAACTGATTGAGCAATCACATTTCACTTAAGCTAAATTCTATTTAAAATGCAATTTAGCTTAAGTAAAATTGAGAAGCTGTTTGCTTAAGTAGAATAGCATTTTACTTAAGTAGAATAGCATTACACTTGAGTAGAATTGTATTTTACTTAAGTAGAATTGTATTTTACTTAAGCTTAATTCAATTAAACTTACTTAAGCTAAATTGAATTTTACTTAGGTGAAATACGATATAGACAAAAAAAAAACCTTTGAACTTAGGCTAAATTGAACTTTACTTATGTGGATTACAATTAAGCTTAAGTAAAATACAATTCTACTTAAGTAAAATACAATTGTACTTTTTTAAGGAGGTAAATATTAAAACGGCTTGCCATAACGCTTATGCATAAGGAGGACTACTCTCACTTCCCTTTTCAATGATATATACTCAGTATATTTCGACCTTTTCCCTGCAGTGTATAAACCTACAATTATTGTATACAAAACATAATATACACGATAAATGCTGACGACGAATGCTACGATGAAGTTACGACCACCGTTTGCGTTGTATAATCATAATATAAGTATAGGGAATTACAGACAATGTCTTCAGCCGCACAGCATTGATGAAAGGGACGCGTGATATGCTCAAATCAATTGTAGCATGCGCCATCAGCAGGATACCAGGGAACAATCTAACGCTTGTCACGTGTAACATGTGCGTCACTATGTGTATCTAGGACGGGATATAGCCATAACATAAAGTGTCACCTTACTAAAAGACGGAAACCAAAGAAAATATGATTATGCTGTACAGGTTTTCGTCCGTTAGCTCAGTTGCATAGGGTCTTTTGTAATTATGACTGAGAAGTGGGGAAAAGTATTCAAATATGTTCACGCCTCGCTAATTCCTTAGAATTTCACTCGTGATTGATAACGTCACGATACTCCCAACTGTAATAAGCGTTTTTCTTGAAAGGTCTCGGCTTAGATATATTTGGGAGATTTGGACCATTCCTAAGCCCCCCCCCCCACCCCCTCTTTTTTTTTTGCAATCTTAGTATTTATTAGCAAAACCTTGCGTCTAGGGTTACCCGGTACTATATAGACCTCATTTATTTCTAGATATGGATCAGAATGTACCATTTGACATTTAAATTTCTAACAAATATTCTGGGGGGAGGGGGAGGGGGGAATCCCCATACCATGGAGACGACTTATATTACCCCAGGACAGTACCCACTCTATTATGAAATCCTTCATTCGCCTCTGGCCCTCCCATAAAGGTTTAGTCCCCTACGTTAGTCGGGAGGAATTTTTTTTAAGCCAGCAAACACACTGTAAGATTCACATTGTACCGTAAATTAACACAAACCAACAAACTGTTCATGTCTGTATAATAGACTAGCCTATATAATCTGCCAAGTACATTATATATACAATACATTGATACATGAGATTAATATATTCAGTGGGGGTGGGGGGTTCACGAGGGACAAGCATTAGATGGGTCGAGGATTTAACAAGGTTTGACGTGAAACATTCCCTTCCTACCAGCTCGCCCCTATCCCTGCGCATCCCGTACGACCAGTCAGTATAGTCGGTTCACCATTCCCCAAGGTACCAGTAAGCATAAACAAACTTAATCTTTATCGTTCCGGTGAATAAACAAATTGCCCCTTTATCAAAGTTTTATACACAGGTAGTCCATATATGCGTTCAAAGTTCCACTTCGTTATCCGTCCCTTGATTTAGTTTCCATATGTAAAATTTATTGGACACTCCCTGAACTAAACTTACGTAGGCCTACAAAAGCACAGTTCCAATACTATTTCAATAAATAAATATCGGCGCCTGATATAGCTTCGATATTTTCAAGCTTATAGATTTGTAAGCTTAAATATAGATAATATTCTTTGTCATGTCCACTTTCTTCCTTGTAAATTGAAATTAATATGTTATCATAAGGGATGAGAGGAAACGAATTGTACAAATAACAAGTTTAGTTTACGTAACGGATACCGTATCATAGTCACGAGACAATACCTATATCACTGTTTGGCGTTATAGAGTTCAATTACTATTTATAAACTTCGCTTGTACAGTAAGTATTGCAGACTTACACATGAATTCAGTTCCAAAGGATAAGTCAAAAGAGTGGGCTGTTCTGTACAATACTGTAAAAGGTAAGTCAAGTTGTGAAAAATTTAGCAGGTATACGGTATATATCTGTCTAGCTTTATCGTCAACTAATAAAGCTACTGTATTGATACAGGCGTGTATGTATAATATTACAAGATCGATAATATGTGATAGGATATATGAGAAGGGATACGTGACGGTGCTAGGTAAAATTGATTTGCCTACATTGAATGTTATTATCAGCGGTGCAAACGCGCTAAACTTTGTGCCTCGAGCCAGTAAGCATCAAGGACGTAGCCAGGGGGGGGGGCAGTGGGAGATAACTGCCCCCCTTTCAGTGTCGCAAAATTGTTATAAAGTTTGTTTTTTTGCATGGTTTTTGTCAGTGCTCTTTTGATCTTGAATACTCGTCAGCTCCGTTAACTCGATTATAATCGTAGTAACATTCAGGCCTATTGATTCAGCTACTTAGTTTGGCACCCCCCAACCAAATATATTTGTGAAAATTCGGGCAATATGCTGAGAATTTTTCGGACACCTACTGAAAGAAAAATAAATTGCAATGTGTATTTCAATGGTTAAACTTATATTATTATTATCATTATTATTGTAACGACTTCCCGAAAACTTCTAACCAATATGGATGGGTAATAACACGGCATATGATTGTATGTAATTGGTATGCGACGCAATAACCGATGCATGCCTATGTGATATGCACATTAACGTGTTGAACGCGCGCGGATCGCCCGAAAAATTTTGGTTATATTTTTCGGGCAAGTCGTTACAGCCCCCCCCCCCCCCATCAAATTGGGCTCCTACGCCAATGCCCCTCCCCCATATCAATCGCAAAATGTGCTCCCCTTCCAAATTCCTGGCTACGTCGCTGGTAGACAGTAACTCCCTCACAATTCATGTTTCTGTTCAGTTTTTTTAATTCATTTTCCATAAATTTCGGCAGTTAAAATTCTATCAACACATGTACTTCCTCCTATAATACCTCAACGTTTGCACAACACCCCAAACACATATGTTTCGCAATCTCTCTTTAAAAAAACCCAATGTTTGTCATCATGCCGCCACCGCCAATGACGTCATTCATCTTACAGATACAGCCACACCGAGATCCGACTCAATATGTCTTCTCCTGAATTGGATGAAGTATCACCTCTGTTAAGAGGTTATACAGATGTCCCTGTCAATCATGGATACCAAGTCTTCCATCTTCGAGGTGACTCGGTGATTAAGATCAAAAAGACCCATTGGAACATCTTCTTGACAATTATCACCGTCTTGAGCAGTCTTATGATGAATGTGACCCTACCATTGTATTCCAACGCCATGACAAAGGAGGGTCATTCGGAGTACCCGGTTATATTACTCTCAGCAATGTGGTTCCCATTGTTCTTCTTTGGTATTGTCTTGTTCGCCAAGTTTCTCAGTCCCTCCATGTCGCTTCGCTCATCTGTCAGTCACCGAATGATGGTGTTCGTTGGATTTCTTAACGCCATTAACGGCATCTTGGTTGTATACGCCAGTAGCACCGCACGAACACCGCCTGCTCTCCAAGCTATACTCAGTACGTCAGTGATACCATTCACCGTGGTATCTCGATATATTATGCTGCGGAAAGGTAAGTATTTCGCACCTGTTCTGTTACTTCGACTTTCCTATAATGTTGTTGTTGTTGTTTTATTGTTTTGTTTGCAGTAGTTAATAAGGTTGCTGATGTTGTGCATGTTTTGATGGTTGTTTTCGTTGTTTTCCGGTGAGTGTAAATAAGCCTATTTATGCAATAAGAAATCATACTGCATATAGTAAGATGGTGTATGATAGAGCATGCGCTTTAAGGAATGAAATATTGGGATTGTGACAATGCATGGTTTCATTATTAAGTGAAGAATCACGATTCCCTTGCAACAAGGAAAAGATATTTCACAAGATTTAAACCAAACGACCGGAGAAGCGATGAAGATCGATGACAATGAACGCCGAAAGTAAGTTTTAATGATAGGTTTCTGTGTCATTCTCGACTGAATATGATGTGTGACTTGCTAGGCACGCAGGATTAATTGAAATGGGTGGGGCCGTTCCTTTAATACATTTTATTGAAAGTTAAAAAGGTCAACAGAATTATATAGGGCGAAAATTTAGCCTGCTTAAAGTTCTCGAAAGTACCCACCGGGAGGTTCTGATCCTACAAGATATTCACAGACAGTAATAAGGATTGTCTAATTAGAGAATTACGTTTCTCAGTGAGTGCGAATGCTTAGAGGGTGGCAGGATAGTAAAATGAGTCTTGATCGAGCATGAGTGACCATTAAATGACATTCTAGATTTCTAGCCTATTTGGTCCAATATACTGTTGGCATTTAAAGTAAGTACAGGAAAGTTACCAAGGAAAACTTATCAGCATTCCAAAAATATTACCACCTTTCATCCCCCCCCCCCCCAAAAAAAAAGAAAACCGGGAAGCTTATGAATATTTAACGATTACAAAAATCTACTTTGTATTGTTCTTACAGGTGTCAGCAAACATCGTTTCGTATGTACTGTTATCGTTCTGATTGGTCTGTTCATATCACTTGAACCAACCATTTTTAATATTGATGACAGCAACGGATCGGCAGGCAACCCAGATAACTTAACCCCCTTCGAGAAGTTTCTATGGCCCATCATCTTCATGTTTGGTTTCCTGCCATTGGGAATACTAAACACAGTCTTAGAGAAAGAACTGAAGAAGGGAGAGGTACAATATAT
>JAIPMN010004531.1:0-26306 GCA_020650975.1 Apostichopus californicus | reverse complement strand
AAATTTAGAATCTCATACTTGTTATGTACATGTAAAAAACGAATGCACATAAAGTATTGTTCTTTAATTATCATTAGTTTGTACATTATTAATATCATTAGTTATCATTCGTTTGCACACTATTAATATTAGGTATCATTAGCTTGTATAGTATTAGTTATCATAAGTTTGTACAATACTTATATCATTATTTGTTACATTATTAATATCATTAGTTATCATACAGTACTTCATCAATATGATACTCACTTTCAAAATGTCAACTTCATTATCATACTAACAAGAACTATTTTTGCAGACAAGGTATTCTTAAAGGAGAATAATATGTGTGGTTGTAAAATGTCTACTCTCACTTGTTGCTACATTGCATACAAACAACAATAGAATTAGCCCTGATTCAAAGGAAAGTGCAAATGGTTTGCTTTCAATTAGGTCAATTAGTTCTCTGACACATGAAACTTAATTGTACTTAGTCATAGGTTAATTTGTGTAATTAATCTGTTTTTTTATTGCTTAGTACATAATGAAGTGAAAGTAAGTCTGCCCAATAGAAAATTGTGGTTGATTTAAATAACTTTCCAACTTCCCAACTGATGAGCCATAAATACACATTACTCAATTTGCAAACATGATTAGTTTGTAAGTATATACTGTAACTTACAAAGAAAGAGTGTCCTAGTTACTGCTTACTTCTCTAAAATGTACACGAAATTGATAATCATTCATTTGCGTCTAGAAAACAAATGTTAGGTAATGTACAATTGAATCAGAGACTGATTGCTTTAGTTGACAACAGCGAGTTGTGTAGGGAGTTTACATGAAATGTCTTGTATTCAAAAATGGGACTTGTTGTTTTGGATAAAATAGAACAAAATCACTAAGTCATTCACATGTTTCCATTATAGCCACACATGACCCAGCATGTGCAAAGGGTGATTGCAAACCTTATGATCTTGTTACACAAAAAAACTTGTCCCAATATTTTGAGTCGGTCATTTGATGTGCTACATAACAAAAATTGTTGTTCTGATGGGAGAATTTCTGCCTTTCAATGTAGTTTATTTACTATATGATTGAAATGTTGTAGACTACTGTGCCCTCTCCCTACAATCTGCAATCATCCCATATATACAAGCAAAAACTTTAGAAAATACAAGAAACAAGTATTTTTTCCCTCCTGAAAATGTTGGTGCCCCTCCTTAAACTTTTGGTGCCTTACCCCCAATTCAGAATTCCGGGCTACAGGCCTATGTTGCTAACCCCTCCCACCCCTTACCAAATAAAAACCCTGAAGAAAGGGCTGCATAGTGACATACACAGAAGGATCAGCTCCTTTGTCCAGTAAGTATTGCAGACACTGTATCCCTCTTTTGCCAGTACGACTGTTGATAGACAAATGGAGAGCCCTCCAACCTGTTGAACTTGCCAGATTTACATCAACATTACATGATTCCACAAGGAATTTCAAACAGTCCAGTCTTCCATGCAAGGCTGCCAGATGAATTGCTGCTAGGCCCTGTCAAACCAACAATAAAAGTATATTAAATAACCATGAGTATATAGGTGAATGACCTTAGTATATGCCTATCGGAACTGAAGGCATCTTGTGATTTCACTTTTGGAAAGTTCATTGTTTCACTCGATTTATGCAAGAAATTTATGTAGTACAGCAAGTTCTCAAACAAGACAAAGAGAAAGCATATTTTAAACTAATGGAAATGGAGTAAAAGTGAAATAGAAGTGTGACAAATTGTGTACTATCATTCTCAAAGCTAGGAAACTAAGGTTAAGGGGAAGTCTGTAAAAGTATGACTAAATATAAATAGGCCGTGGCTATTCTTACGACTAGTCGTAACAATTATCTATAAACTATTCTTACGACATCGGCGAATTCATGCGCAGTAAAGTAAATAAAGCAACTGTGCATGTAGTAGGGTTAACCCTAACCCTAAACCTAACCCCTAATCCTATCCCTAACCAGAAATTATTGTTACTCATGGTCGTAAAAATAGAACTCCTGGTTGTAAAATAGCAACTGCGCATGCGTAATCGGCAATTATTCTTACGACTCGTCGTAACAATAGACACTTTCATATAAATAACTTTTTATAGTCCCTTTATCCTTCCTTCCTAGATTAGGAAAGAATATAAACATAGGCCTATTTTCAAAATCGTTGCATTTAGGCCTAGGCTAAGGTAGGTTATTGGCACCATTTCTTGTTGTTGCTCAGAATTTCAATCAACAGCTCTAGGCATTAATTTAGGCCTAAGCTATCCCTACCCCTAACTTAACTAGAGGCTACAGTAGGTCTATATAACTCCTAGACGTTAAGGCCTATGACCAGTATGTTTTGAGGACATTGCCTTTAACTCAAACACTATGGCATGTTATGCGATTTCATCTTCTCATGTACTGTGGAGTGATGTGGCAATAGCTCTGTGACTTACGTTACGATCAAATCTTGAGGCATCTTTTTCACCCTTTAGAGACTGTTTCAGCCAAGCTGTATCTCCTATGGCAGCAGCCATGAATTCATCATGGGTGAATGCTTTCACTGCCGCCTTCTGTTTAATTCTTTTCCTTTTCTTGCTCCCTACATTTCTGCCAGAAAAAGTGGATGTTGATGCATCCAAAGACTTCATTTCAGCCATTTCACAAATTATCGGATTTATTTTAACTTTAAACTCTTCAAACCTTCCATCCGGACCCTCCACGTTACTATTTTTTGGCTAGACCAAACTGAATTTGTGCGTAGGCTAGGCCTATGCTAACGTGATTTATATGATATTTACTAGATGAACTATACGAACAAACGTATCAAAGTTGTGGCAATGGACCTGTGTGTATATGTACAAGGACCAATGTCACGAGAGAAGATGTTTACCGTTGCCACGGAACCACTTCCGGTATTCCGCAACTCAAGTTGATGCTCTACACCGAAGGTTCACGTTGGATAACGGAGTGGCAGGATAAAAGTTAGTTGACGTGGAGTTTTGATAAAAGACGAGTACCTTCATTATTGACCCTATTATAAATATAAATTTTGCAATATAAATGTTGCGCGATATTTATGACATGATACATGAATGCTACCAAGTACTTACATGGGTGAGCGGTCTTTTTCAGTGTAGGCTTATACCGTATCCGCGACATATTTCGATCACATAAATTTGTACTTTGAAGTCGGCCACTATCCAAACAGTAGGCATAAAGCTAGGCTAGATTAAACTAAAAGTACACGAGATGAGTAATTAGTTCAAATTAGCTGGATATGTTTAACGAAGGAAAATTAAACATCACCAAAATCGTAGCAAATAAATACGAATTGGAATATGGCTACTTGTAATGGTTGGCTTGAAAGTTAACTTTTGCTGAATTTCATCATGTATAGGCTAGTCAGTATTGCTAATTTCGGAGCACTGCGAATTTCGGACACCCCTAAGAAATGCATGACACCCTACAGGAAGAGCCAAATTTCACCAAAAAGTACGAAATGACCCGTGTGCAAGTAAATACTTACATATTTGTCAATAAATGACGGAGATCTATGAAGTCTGTTATAATTACTGAAAGAGCAACTGCGCCACCAATTTTATCACCAGCGCCACACTGTAGGCCGGGTGTCCGAATATTCGCAATACTCGAGCAAAGAAATACCAGTTCCACAATCACAAGAATCTTCATGGAATACAACGTGAAAACAGTTTGCAGGAAAGAAAGTTTGGCCGTGTATCGTACTATAACATACTTCTCCCACCATATCAAGTATATTTTCAGGTGATTTATACCAAATAGATATAGTTTTGGGGTGTTTGGGGTGTCCGGAATACGAAGTGCCCATGCTACTTTTCATCTTGATAGACATTACACTGCCTACCTGAACTTTTAAGGCCCTAGATTATAAACAAAATATTATGGATATATGCTAGACTGCACTATTGGCGGTATGGAGATCAAGATCCAGTCCATTAGTAGTCGTCATGTCATTTGTTGTTGAACGTACCATTTCAAACAAATTTCAAAAGAGTCATATATGTGCTAAAGAAATGCAAAAGAGTAGCTTCTTTCCATTTACAGTAATGTTCACCCTACCCTTCATAGGTACATACTGCACACCAAGTTTGCAATGATACGTTCATTGACAATGGAGTTACGATCACTTATGGACTTGATTCCAAATTTTTAACGGGGAAACATTAGACTTCCTAATTTTAGTGTTTGCTAGCCAACAGAAAATTGCATTGCTCAGAACTGATGAGTTTTCATTTTATTTAAGAATGTAATACCTAAGCTGAGGAATAATTAAAAGGGGTATACCAAATATTGTTACCTAACCTTTTGTTTTAGGAAATAAGCTGTTAATCAAGACTTTGCCTGTCCTGGAGAAATGGCTGCCAGCCGGAGCTCACAGCGAAATGCCAGGGAGTTCTTTGAACTTAAGCAAAGGGCTGTTCAGTTCTACAAAGAAAATAAATTGCCCGAGAAGCTGGAAGATATTCTGAATGCTATGGTCTATGAGCAACCACCAGATGTTTATGGGAGGCTGGTAATTAAAAAGAATTTTTTGTAATGAGTAATGGTGTTGCAAGATTTCCCTATACATTCTCCAATGCATAACCATATTTTGCTATCTTATGTATGAAATGAAAAAGCCCTGTAACTAATTATAAGCCTCTGTAATTGTCATTTATCACTTTTTATTTGAATATGATTTAGCAGTTTTTCATTGATCCCTAAGTGCTTTAAATGTCCTTGTTTAGAACTAATGATAGCATGCTCAGAACCCATTAGTCCTTCTTTAATGTGGCACTCCATATATAAAGTAGTTATAACATTATAATACTTGCAAAAGCTACTAAGATGTAAAAAACATCATTTTGTTTGTTTGTATGTATGTTTGTTTGTTTATTTTGTTGTAAAAAACAGTGTCCAGATGCTGGGTATTCCTTAATTAAAGAATGTTAAGCAGTAAAGTACCCATCAAAGCAAATCCATTGGCCTTTTGCTTATTCTACAATGGTGGAATTGTTCTGCTCACATGCTTGACATCGTTGATAAACCTTGTGCCAAACAAAACCTTTTTTTCTTTTCATTTTCTACCAGTCTGAATACTTTGAGTCTATTGCAATCCCTATCGTCATCAGCAAATTCCAAGCTTATCAAGTGTTGGATAGCAGAGGACAGCCAACCATTCAAGCAGATGTACACTGTATTAGAAAAGGGATCGAGGAGGTATAATATGTCAATCCTAACATACGGATATTTCATCAACATTTAACGTTGAAGTATATATTTGTTAGTGATGCTTTTACACTTGAAACTTGAATGTATTCTTCGAGTCTATAACCAGAGATGACTGAGCAATTTATTAGGGTTTCATTCAGGGAGTGTGCTGCCCAAAGGAATTTGCATAATATGTGTAGAGTTGGGGGGGGGGGCTTGTTTCTTTACTGCAAAAGAGAGGGGGAGGAGGGGTCCTGCATGCTGCAACACTTGCACCATTAACCTGTATTATTATTCACCAACCAAATTTATGATCACTTGAAACATCTTGATATTGTTTGTGACTGCTTCAGGGACAATCTTAAAGGGTCGGCATACTTTTTTTGGACAACACTGATAAGTCTTACAGCAGCTTACAGGCAAAGATATTAGCAAAAACCATTTTCACTCATTTGGCTATGTACTGTGCAAATATTGATAATGAAATGTCTCAATGATGAACTTTGCTTAGGGTTTGTCATTTAATATGAATCCAGCTTTTAACATTTTGAAGAATATCTTATGTTTGCTATAAAATTTTCATGAGTTTTGTGCTGGTAGTTGCTAATATTTTGGTAAATTATAACTAACCAGACCCAACTCAGAGAATGAGCTTCCATGCTGTACATATTACAAATAAGACAAAACTACCATGACACAGCTTCAAAATGCAAGAACTAATTGACTGCTATAGTTTTGAGGATGAAATTCCAATTCATAATGAACACACTGAAGCTGAATCCTGTTCATTTTATTCCTTGCAACCATAAAATAACTCCTTTGCAGGAAATGTTGTCTTTTATCCTCCATTGTGTAAATTTATGGTTCATCTCCTAGTAAACTAGCAATGTATTAACTAAATTATAATATGTTTTGTTTCATTCAAGTGCATGGCATCAAGTACAATGGCAAGCTATAATCATCTCACAGATACTGCACCACCAGATCAGAAAGAATCAGAGGATAAAGAGAGGCATGAATCAGTATTAGCTGCCATAGAGTTTATCCAAGGACCAATAAGTGAAGGATTATCAGGTTTGGATCCTACTCAACAGAAAGAGGCAGATGATATAGTTTGGTAAACATATTGTTCATTCTTTGGAATTAACAAGTAAAGGAATTTTTGGTTGTCAAACATGATTTATGCTTTCTTATGCATTATTTTGAACAGGAAATAGTATTACCCTCAAGCAGTAGAGACCACAACTGGCCAGCTGTGGATGATTTGACCCCTTAACTTTAATTAGTGTTGCTTACCCAGACCAGAAGCATGTTCTATTTGGAAAATGGGAATTACATTGGTTTTATCAAAGATTTGTATTCATTTGTTCAATTGTGACAAACAAGATGTGTCCAAACATGAAGCATTGCCTAATATGCAGATAGGTTCACTTATTGCATGACACATCAATTTAGATTGCTGGTTTCTCAATCTTCCAAGCTTATAGTCATTGTATTTGATCAATCAATCATTTCAGAAGGGGTTAAGTTGAATTATATTTGCACTCAATATTTTGTCATGTTTCAATTTATCTTTAAATAGGGAAGACAGAATATGTGATATCTCTTTGTTCCTCCCTGTTTTAATATGTTATATCTCTTGATATTATTTTGAATAGTTCTATCATCAACAAATTAAAAGAAGAAAATGAATCCTTAAAGGAAGAGAAATCTCCAGCTAAAGTTGAGATTGCAGACGAAGCCAAGTCGGAGACTTCTAAACCAGAAACCAAGAATGCCTCAGCCAAAGGCAAAAAGAAGAGCAGTAGTGCCAAGTCAACTACAGTAGTGATACAGGAACCTAGAGAGCCTATGTTTTGTGGCTGTAATGCTGTGTGTGTCGTATCACAGGCAGTAGCCAGGGTCGGGTCAGAGGTCAAAGGAATCCCACTATACGAGTATATTGCTTCCCTATGTTACGAGGTAAGTGCCATGGATGTTGATGGTTTCAAGTTATGTAATGTGCTAACACTTACTGACGTATTAATATAAAATAAATCTTAAACTCTAGTTTCAAAGCAATCTGTGTAGAGAGGGAAATATGACATTTACAGTGGAAAAATTTATTACCTAGCAAAATTTCTGATAGTATATAAAAAATAAATAACTTCCTGCAAAACATTAGTAGCAAGAGGGTTTTCTGTGAATGCAGGATGCTCTGGTCATAAATGAAAAGGTTATGACCATAGAAATCTGACCAGGATATAATAAACCAATCTTGAAACCCCTAAAAGCATAGTCAGTTGAATAACATTCAGTGCAATGACCTCTGAATAGCAATCCTCAGGGTCTCTCAGCTGAGCTATGGACATGAAAAGAACACATGGCATGTCCATGTAGGAGCTTCTTTGTTGGCAGACAGAGGGCTCCTGGTCTGGTGAGCTCTTTCATTGAACTTCATTTATCCTCAAAGTCATTGTAAGAGTATAAGCAGCAACATTCTCAATGTCTTAATTCTTGCTGTTTTGTAACAGAACAGGACTTGAAGTTAGTAGTATGGTGTCACCTTTTAAAATGATAGTCAAGGGGTAAATTTAATTCTTAGTGGTGAATAGTAACACATTCTAAGCATCTTGGTGAAATTTGCATGTGTAGAATGTGTGTCTCTCACCAGTCAAGAGTTAGTATATACCCCTGGAGCAGGCATTTAGGCAGCCAGCCATCCAGTCGTATTTTGCACGGCCGGTTTTGCAGAATGACAGCCTAGTTTTCCGTGTACGGCTTGCAAAATATGTATGAAGCTGTGCAAAGTTTCACTACTGAGTACACATATATACAGAGTTACAGGAATGAGACAATATATGTCAATATTGTTTTGGTTTTTCTCTTTTTGGTTTCCAACTTACCCTAATTTTACCTATCTAATCTTGTATTGTCTAACTTAACAGCTTGCATTTTACCCTTCGATACCTCAAAAAACAGTTTTTAAGGGGTTGTTTCATTCGGCATCAAGTTGCCCCAAAAGGTAGGACACCCACTTTAAAAGTTTGGGAACCCACATCTACCATTTCTGTCTCAACCTTTGCCCTGGAGTATGTTTTAAGTATCCTCATGCTTCTTGGAAATCTATTATATTAATTCAAGTTTTACATAGCATGATATAAATACTAACAGTTTCTAATGCATTGTTGGAAAGAATCAAGTTTAAGAGAGTTGATAAAGATATCAAGTGCCACAAGAAAGCAGGAAGTGTTAGTTTGTTTCATTCTCTACAACATATATAACATTGCTGTTGGCCGTAACATTGATAACATAGTTACTGCTACTTAAACATATGTAGTTTTTTTGACTATTTAACCACCCATTCACTATTGACAGATTCATGTGTGATTGTTATGGTAATGTCCCTTGCCTTTAATATTATGATATGGTAATGTGTTTGTACTGTTATAGGAGTACTCAGACTACTCTGTGACAATAATCTCATCTCATTACTGTTTCCTTCAATCAAACAGGATTCTCCTTATCAGTTCTCCTATCCCTTACCCTAATATTATGATATGGTAATGTGTTTGTATCGTTATAGGAGTACTCAGACTACTCTGTGACAATGATCTCATCTCATTACTGTTTCTTTCATTCAAACAGGATTCTCCTTATCAGTTTTCCTATCCCTTACCTTAATATTATGATATGGTAATGTGTTTGTACTGTTAAAGGAGTACTCAGACTACTCTGTGACAATGATCTCATCTCATGACTGTTTCCTTCAATCAAACAGTATTCTCCTTATCAGTTCTCCTATCCCTTACCTTAATATTATGATATGGTAATGTGTTTGTATTGTTATAGGAGTACTCAGACTACTCTGTGACAATGATCTCATCTCATTAATGTTTCCTTCAATCTAACAGGATTCTCCTTATCAGTTCTCCTTTCCCTTACCCTAATATTATGATATGGTAATGTGTTTGTATCGTTATAGGAGTACTCAGACTACTCTGTGACAATGATCTCATCTCATTACTGTTTCTTTCATTCAAACAGGACTCTCCTTATCAGTTCTCCTATCCCTTACCTTAATATTATGATATGGTAATGTGTTTATATTGTTATAGGAGTACTCAGACTACTCTGTGACAATGATCTCATCTCATTACTGTTTCTTTCATTCAAACAGGACTCTCCTTATCAGTTCTCCTTTCCCTTACCTTAATATTATGATATGGTAATGTGTTTGTATCGTTATAGGAGTACTCAGACTACTCTGTGACAATGATCTCATCTCATTAATGTTTCCTTCAATCTAACAGGATTCTCCTTATCAGTTCTCCTTTCCCATACCCTAATATTATGATATGGTAATGTGTTTGTATCGTTATAGGAGTACTCAGACTACTCTGTGACAATGATCTCATCTCATTAATGTTTCCTTCAATCTAACAGGATTCTCCTTATCAGTTCTCCTTTCCCATACCCTAATATTATGATATGGTAATGTGTTTGTATCGTTATAGGAGTACTCAGACTACTCTGTGACAATGATCTCATCTCATTAATGTTTCCTTCAATCTAACAGGACTCTCCTTATCAGTTCTCCTTTCCCATACCCTAATATTATGATATGGTAATGTGTTTGTATCGTTATAGGAGTACTCAGACTACTCTGTGACAATGATCTCATCTCATTAATGTTTCCTTCAATCTAACAGGACTCTCCTTATCAGTTCTCCTATCCCTTACCTTAATATTATGATATGGTAATGTGTTATTACTGTTATAGGAGTACTCAGACTACTCTGTGACAATGATCTCATCTCATTAATGTTTCCTTCAATCTAACAGGATTCTCCATATCAGTTCTCCTTTCCCTTACCTTAATATTATGATATGGTAATGTGTTTGTATTGTTATAGGAGTACTCAGACTACTCTGTGACAATGATCTCATCTCATTAATGTTTCCTTCAATCTAACAGGATTCTCCATATCAGTTCTCCTTTCCCATACCCTAATATTATGATATGGTAATGTGTTTGTATTGTTATAGGAGTACTCAGACTACTCTGTGACAATGATCTCATCTCATTAATGTTTCCTTCAATCTAACAGGATTCTCCTTATCAGTTCTCCTTTCCCTTACCTTAATATTATGATATGGTAATGTGTTTGTATTGTTATAGGAGTACTCAGACTACTCTGTGACAATGATCTCATCTCATTAATGTTTCCTTCAATCTAACAGGATTCTCCTTATCAGTTCTCCTTTCCCATACCCATGATGACTGTTCTTTCATCTGGCAAGGCCTCTCCAGGAAAACAAAATTTACTGAAAGAAGTTCTTCTAATTCCCAAACCAGATCTCTCATTCCGTGAGGTAAAATCACTTGATGATATATAATAGCCATCTTGTATATTGTTTGTTCTAAATGATATGACATCTAAGAATGAAACGTATCCAAAGTGTCTATATTTTATACTAATATTCTTTGGTTGCATTCCTCTAGATTTCGCTCAAATAACTGGAACAAGTTTACCTAAGAATGATAAGTAGGATCTACTGAGATAAACAATGATATAGCACTTCCCAGTATACCTGGTTAGTAAACAAACAAAAAGACTATGCCTTAGAATAGTTGTAGAGAAACTGTGGATATCTTTTGTGTATAAAACATGCAGTTTGCACTTGATTGTTACTTTGTGTCACTTTGACCAATCCATTAATTTCAACATAAGTGGATACCCCAAGAAGAGATCTACGTGTTACAACTGGATGAATGCGCATAATTAGTGTCGAGGTAAACACTGCTTGATCTAATATAGAATATTTGTGTCCCACCAACCCTT
This sequence comes from Apostichopus californicus, assembly GCA_020650975.1. Taxonomy (NCBI): domain Eukaryota; kingdom Metazoa; phylum Echinodermata; class Holothuroidea; order Aspidochirotida; family Stichopodidae; genus Apostichopus; species Apostichopus californicus. The sequence goes on along the minus strand of JAIPMN010004531.1, from coordinate 15,257 downwards.
TTGTTATCTTTATTTATGTTGAGTTTCTTGCATAAGTATTTTGTAGGCCTAATTACATTTTTCCGTTATTAAACACTGATGTGATTCGACGTTAATGCAGAAATCTCCAAAATTTAATGTTTTAGTTGGGTTTTTTTTTATTTGTTTTTCAGTCTGTGCAACAACTGACTCAGATTTACCAACGAGTCAGCAATCTACATTTCTCTAAAGTTGGAGTAAGTTGAGTTTTCTTAAATATATTTTTTAAATTCACTTTTAATAAAAATAATATATTTTTAAGTATAACATACAAAATGAATTGAATAACTTTGGCTTTCACTTACCTCAACTATCCCAGCTCTCTCAGGTATTGTCTGATGTTGTTTACTGTCCCAATATCATCAAAGTGATTGTTGAAATCACAACGACTGATTCTTAATACTGGAAATAGGAAGTGTCTACATGGTTATAATAATAGTATGCTGTGGCTTGCCAGTGTTTTCAACGTGTTTTGCCTGTTATTAGTTGAGTGGGTGTAACCTTTACAATTGATTTGTTCGCTAGTTAACCACAGTGGCACTGCCAAAGGGGGTGGGGGGTGAGGGGGGGACATGCCTTCCTTCAGATTTCTCGATCAGTACTGTAATATTTCTTACAAGTTGCTAAGCCTTCATGTTAAGTTTTCTCTCTTTCTATCTTCATAGGTGGTAGCCTACTACACCAATGACTTTGGAGGAGTTTGTCCACAATATGATAGACCAGACCAACTTCTGGATCATATCACAGAGGCTTTACTGAGTTTAGGTCTCACAGCTGGAGAAGATATATTCATTGGGCTCAACTGTGCTGCACATGAAATATATGATCCTGTAAGTGATACCATTATTAGATCTTGTGACTGCTGCCCATGAATTATATAATTAGGTGTTGTGACTTGAGGTATATGATCTTGTAAGTGATCCCATTTTTGGCTCTTGTTACATGATCCTGTCATAGATCCCATTATTATATCTTGTGACTGCAGCCCATAAATTATATTATTAGATCTTGTGACTTGAGGTATATCATCCTCTAAGTGATCCCATGTTTTGCTCTAGTTATATGATCCTGTAATAGATCCCATTATTAGATCTTGTGACTGCTGCCCATGATTTATATCATTAGATCTTGTGAAATGAGGTATATGATCCTCTAAGTGATCCCATTTATATGATCCTGTAATAGATCCAACTGTTAAATCTTGTGACTGTTGCCCATGAATTTTATAATCCTGTAAGTGATCCCATTGTTGGATCTTTTGACTGGCTCACAAGTTGTATGATCCTGTACTGTAAGTGATCCCATTGATAGATCCTGTGGCTGTTGCCAATGAATCATATAATCCTGTAAGTCGTGACTATTGCCCATGAATTAGATAATTCTGTAAGATATCCTATTGTTTGATCACATGACTGTTGATATACATAATTTTGTTTGGTTTATCAGGATAAGGGCAAGTATGAGGTCATGAGTGGTGCACTGAAGACAGGAGATGATATGTTGGAGGTTTATGGTGACCTCATCACCAGATACCCAGGGATCATCGCTCTAATTGATCCCCTTAGGAAACATGTGAGTTCAATTATCTTTAGTAACCGATTCTTACATTAGGAGAGATTCGTCACCATTGTTCTTAGATTGTGCATGTACCAGTAGAACAGTGGGTAGTCCTTCTAATCAGTGTATAGACTAGGTGTTAAGCACATTTTTCTGCAATCTTTACTATCGTCGGACAAGTTAAGAGCTTGTTGAGACAATAAAGCTTTTGCAAATAACCGAAAGCAGTTATACAAATGTTATAAAGAAAGTAACACAGTGTTCTGCTAGTTGTGAATTCAAGTGGGCAGATCATCCCAGCTTAGATCTTTGGGGCATTTATCTGTACATTCCCATCCCAACCTAAAGTATAGGACCTCTCCACATGGGAGTGTTCTTTGTCAAAGTACTTTTTAAAGGGTGTGAAGACTTGTGCAAAAAGAAACGTCTAATGCCGGTAATTTGACCTAGTTTCGAATGAGGTGTAACAGAAGTGTAAGACACCACTATCGATCCCAGAAAATACACACAGAGCTTGCTAACGCCGGTAATTAGACACTAGTGTACAGCCAGTACATACAGCTTCGGTCAATACCCACAGCACAGTGTACTAATGATACAGCGGTGGACATCTCAGGTCCAGCTAAATTGAACAAGGTATCACGTTTCATTACTGTCTGCATTTTGTAGCAACACAAACAAAACGTCACTTGCAAGCAACAGAAAGTTAACTTTTTCAGATGGCCGCATGGGGTTTGGGGCGAGTCTTCAATGCCGTTAAGTATACACTGTTTGCATTGAGCGCTTGGATCACAACGAAATGGCTGTTTGTTTCTATAAAGTAAAGAAGCAGTCATGACGTCTAACTCTCCCGACAGCTGTTCTGTACAATTTCTTATGTAGTATTTCCTTCTGGTTGATTAACTGGACCAACAATTTATGTCGTTAGCAAACACCACTTGAGCTATGATGTATGACCCACTAGCCTGTAACTTTATTCCCCCCTTAATTAGGGGAAAGAAATAAACTGAAGTTTGTTTTAAGTGCATGAATTTATATACTGTAGATCATTAAATACTGAGTGGAATCTCTAACTACAAGAGATGATTGGCAATAACAGTTAAGAGGTGTAATCTATCTAGGTTTATTAATTCCAGTTGGGTGAAATGAACCTTTAGAAAAGAGATGTGTGAGGGACTTTTGTCGTTAAAGGAACTACAAAGAGTAGCAAACAGAAGGATTATTTGATGGTACCTAAATTAAGCAAAGACCGACTTTCCTTAGTTTACATAACCGTGGAAACTTGTGAATGTAAACACTGACTAAAATTTTGGAATACCATACAAATTGTAATGCCAAAAGTGTCAAAATGCTTGCCCGTTGTAAGTTACTGTAGCTAGTTTGCCTCTGTCACTATATAGGCCCCCTTAACTGTGTCATAATATATATATCAACACAATTAGTTTCCCAGTTGTGAAAATTTACTTAGGAGCTGACAAATTCCTGTAAATGAATGAAAGGTGTGTCATTAATTTCAGCTCACAGCATGTCTTTCCTCTTGTATATTTTCAGGATATTACTGCCTTGGAAAGGTTGTGTTCTCAGTTCTCTGAGAAGTGTTTCATCCTTGGTGACCATGTTTATCCTAGACCAGAGAAATTCCTCCTCACTGGGTTTGATAAACTGAACTTAAATGGTGCCACCTTAAAACTGCAGCAAATGACGGCTGTAACAGATGTGTTGAAAGCTTCAAGAATGATACATGGTGTGTATAGGCTGGTATAGCTAACTGGCTAACTCGGGTCATTTCCTCAACAGTTCTAGCATTCCTTTCTGTTGATGTAACTTAAGTCGGGTCAATCATGAAAAGGATGAATTCTGGTTTGGTGCTCGTCAGTAGGACTGAGTGCCCATGGGTACAGACTGACACCAACCAGCTTAGCTACATCACTGATACATGGTATGCATAGGCTGGTATACATGGCCATGTAGTTAAATAAACATAGCAGCTATAGACCTGTGATATTGTCATAGGTAGATTGTGTTCATGTGCTGGTGTAGCTATGTAGTATTAACCATAGCTATTATAGCCATGTAATATTGCCATAGGTACATGGGTGTCAATTGGCTGGTTTAGCTATGTAATGGTATCACCATAGGTACATGGTGCACATGTGCTGGTATTGCTATGTAGTATAAACATAGCTATTAAAGCCATGTAATATTGTCATAGGTACATGGTGTCAATGGGCTGGGTTTATCAGTGTAATTATATTTCATAAGTGCATGAAATATAACTTGATATAGCTATGTAATATATCACCATACCTCTATCACTTTACCGCAACACCTCAACAACTAACACTGTTGTCAAGAAATAAACCACTGGTTACTCTAGCAATTTAGCTTATTGCAACAGCTGCCCTAGACTTTCATTGACAGGCCAGAATACGTAGATTATCAAGGCAAATTGTGATATAGACTTTTTTTATTTATTTTTTTACAGATAACGGATGTGTGAGTATCATCGCAGGAGTACAGGGTGACACGACAGATCCTTTTCTCGCAGACTTGGTAATTGGTTAAATGTGTTTAGATAAAGATTTCACGTTGGGTATTGTTCTCAACTCTTTCATGGAAACAAAAACAGGAAATAAGTCTGACTTTTTTGAAATCTTCTATACAATTGTTTGAAACGTTTGAGTAAACAAATATTTCCTTATTTGTCTCACTCAGAACTTTTATGAGTATTTCCATTTGAATATTCCAACTCACAGACAGGAAACATATTTCCTGATGTTCATATAAAACAACAGACTTGTTATCTTTTTAGTTAATTTATTATCAATTTCTTGACGCACTAAGATGCACTAAAGTCAACATACAGAGACAGTAGGGAAATCCCTAAACAAAAAGAAATACAAAAGAATATGAAAACAAGTAAATATTAAAAAAAATAAGAAACATTATTAGAAATAGGACTTAGTTCATAGGTTAGATCAAAATCATGTTCTATGTTTAATAATACAGTACAATACAGTACAGTACAATAATACAGTACAATAAATGCATATATATATATGAAAGACATTAAGTGTTACATATGTAACTGTAAGTATATATATAACTGCCCACAAAGAAGACAACATTTATATGTACATTTGTGCAAATATTTCAATTACACTTTGATGATATAGTTCTCAGTAAATCCAGCAAATCACATTATACCGACCAACTACCAACCGAGCAATTAGCAACACTGATATGTAGAGTATAAATTACCAAGAGTGAGGTACATAGTTAGTACATACATCCACAGCTATTACAACTTCAATTCATTTCTCTACAGGCTGTGGGAGCTCAAGCTACCTTTGTCAAATTTGGGGCTCCAACCAGAGGTGAACGTGTAGCTCTATACAACCGCCTGAGTAGAATTTCGGATGAACTGAGCTCAAAGGGAGCCCTCGTGGCTAGAACCAACTTTCCTTTCCGTGCAATTCATCAGCCTGAGCCTCAAGATGGAGATGACGATGGTACCTCACAGACCAAAGATGACGAAAGTAAAGGATCTGAGAGCAAAAATTGAAATTTCTATCCGACTTTAAAGAAATCGGGACTTGGAGAACTGAAGTGGCAGTTGAACAATTTACTCTGTTAGTCATTGCCATATAAAAAATAAAAAACTTTGCTGATTTGTCCTGAAGTTGTAAAAAGCTGCATTTATATTGCACTTACATACACCATAATTGTCTCATATTGACTGTCGTTGTTATCCTGGTACACAAAGAGTATTTACAATTAATTCCATAACAGCATTCTGCTACCATCAACAGTATCGTGGACATTAACCAGAATGCAAAAGTGCATTGAAGTTTTGATTACTTCATTGCAATAGACTTCTGCTTATTCACCAGAGGCAGCTATTATAATATAAATGTCCTGATTCTACCATGAGATACGGTATCATGTTGAAATGGTTTCCAGAGTTTGACTGCTGGTGACCCAGATGACCTTTGACCTCTACCAAAAGCAATTTTCAATATAAAGCATCGCATGCCACTTATAAAAAATCTCCATGCTTCCTAACTTGAGATCTAGAGTTTACAAGGTTTCCGTGTTTGACATCGGGTGACCATAGATGACCTTTAACCTCCATGTTAAACAATAAACTTCTTCTCAATATGATTCATGCACATGCCAAGTATAACAAGATTTCCACAATTTGACCCCTGGTAATGCCAAATGACCAAACATTAAATTCTGCAACTGTTGAGTTGGTGTTGCTATGCAATGTTATGTAAATATTTCCAATCCTATTTTTTGTTTTATTTTTTGAAGAAATATATGTCTTGCTGAGGAATTTATGTTTCTTATGACTTTTAAGGAAGAATATTTTGCCTGATTATCTACTAGAAAGAATTTCTTTTCAGTAATACTTCTTTCTCAGCAGAAATGGTATGTACATTCTAATTTAGGTTGGGGGGGGGGGGGTAACACTTGACACCAAGGACCTTGTTACACACTAGCACCATTATTTATTCTATATAAGTGACATATATTGTTGGACTGCACAACAATTCAAGTAAGGGTCACAAGTTAGAATCTGTCCTATTTGCTACGAAACCACATTTGGAAAGGTATTTTCATAAGATATTATTTCAGAGTTGTCCTCTGTTGAAGTGAGTTTTATACTTACTGGTTTTGTTATCCATTTTCTGAGTTCAGAACTACTTTGACACCCAAATGATCTGAAGCAGCAACAGACTGCCTCCCGTTGTCATCCAATAATCCAACTGACTGGGTGTTAATGCCTGACTCCTCACGGATGAAAATATAATCAATCTATATTTGTAACAGTAAATAAAATCTGTTAGCCAACAATTATGAGCTGACAATTATGAGCAGACATGACTATAGAGTTAAAGAAAAATAGCTACATTAGCCACATGGCTACGAAATTTCCAAGAACAGTGCTTTTTAAGACATTTTGTGGAATAAGTACTTGCATTTTATTCACTTTTTTGTTTAGAAATACTCATGGATGACTTTGACTTGGGCAGGGCAGTTTTCTATCATCAAGCAATGCATCTTTTTGCTTTACCTTATAGTCCCTTTAAGAGTCCCTTTAAGAGTTGAATAAACATTAGTAGCTTCAGAGGATATGCAAATGGGCAGCTGATTTCCATATTATCTACCAGACACACCAACTACAGAATACTATATAATACTACTACACTACAATATCTAAGACACACGACTATAGAATAGTACAGGATACTACTACACCACACAATACAGAGTACTATCACTACAACACAATATCTACCACACACACCCACTAAAGAATATTACTACTACAACACACACACCTACTACAGAATAGTACAGGATACTACTACACTACAATATCTAAAACACCCAACTACTACAGAATAGTACAGGATACTAAAACACAATACAGAGTACTACCACTACAACACAATATCTACCACACACACCCACTAAAGAATATTACTACTACAACACACACACCTACTACAGAATACTATATAATACTACTACACTACAATATCTAAAACACACAACTACTACAGAATAGTACAGGATACTACTACACCACACAATACAGAAAACTACCACTACAACACAATATCTACCACACACACTCACTAAAGAATATTACTACTACAACACACACACCAACTACAGAATACTATATAATACTACTACACTACAATATCTAAAACACACAACTACTACAGAATAGTACAGGATACTAACTACACCACACAATACAGAAATCTACCACTACAACACAATATCTACCACACACACCCACTAAAGAATATTACTACTACAACACACACACCAACTACAGAATACTATATAATACTCCTACACTACAATATCTAAAACACACAACTACTACAGAAAAGTACAGGATACTACTACACAATACAGAGTACTACCACTACAACACAATATCTACCACACACACCCACTAAAGAATATTACTACTACAACACACACACCAACTACAGAATACTATATAATACTCCTTCACTACAATATCTAAAACACACAACTACTAGAGGAATAGTACAGGATACTACTACACCACACAATACAGAAAACTACCACTACAACACAATATCTACCACACACTCACTAAAGAATATTACTACTACAACACACACATCTACTACAGAATAATACAGGATACTACTACATCACACAATACAGAGTACACAATATCTACCCCAAACACCCACTAAAGAATATTACTACTACAACACACACACCTACTACAGAATAGTACAGGATACTACTACACCACACAATACAGAGTACTACCACTACAACACAATATCTACCACACACACTCACTAAAGATTACTACTACAACACACACATCTACATACACCTACTACAGAATTTTACTATTATACTACACGCACCCTTTTTCTCAAGTCACCATCAAGAGTGCTGAATGTCAATCCTTCATCTTTTTCCTCATTCATCTGGTATTTCCCAGGAGCATTTGGTCTAGTTTATTGAAAAAGAAATAAATATAACATAAACAGTGACCCTGAACAAGAATGCAATATGATGGTTGATTTGTAACAATAATATAACATGACAACAAATGTACCTATTTTTGTCAAGTTGTCAAGCCATGTTTATTAACATAAGTTTTCAAAGTGTCAAGGTTGATTGTTACAATTATCTTGTCAAGTTATCAAATTACACCAAGATAGCAACTTGACAAAATCATTGAGTTGTTGTTTGCAATTACCATTAACAAAACTTCAACACATATTTGTCAAGTAACATTACGTGACTTCTTCCACAAACTGGACACACTGTCTCTGAGTTACCCAATGGAGCTAGGTTTACTTCACTTGACAGCAAGTAGAACAACACATGACATTGTATTTCAAGTTACACTTACATAACATCTCATCCACAAATTGTAAATTGTCAAAATGTTGTGCTATGGTAACCTTGACAACATGTCAATAACTGAGAATTTGTTGACACTGGCATGATGTTCCTGACCAAAAACATCAAATTGTCTGTATAAGTCTCCATCTTGAATGTTTGGTTAGAGCCAACTATACACACATAGTGTGTGATTCTTTCAGGTGCCATTAATGTAGACACACATACACAAAGTTTTGTTTACTCTCCACCTGACTAGTTTAAAGCTATGAATATGTATTTGTGGACTACTGATATATGCCATATGCTACACACAGTGTCACACTTTACACACAGTGTCACACTATAATAGGATTCTAATCCAATCAAACAATGGAATTTTAAAACTATGGTTGGCCATCTGTGCTATTACTTTGTGTGGCAAGATGTGTTTATTATTAGACATAGCTGTATAGGTATAGGTTTTAGTTGTGTGATCCTTACTTAGATTCCAGAGCTGTAAGTACCAAACCAAATTACATATGTAGCAAGAATTATCAAAAATAATGGAACGTGTCTCCCTGTCTCTTTCGACGACAATACTACACCTTGCTTTGAGTGTTTTAGCCTTGCATCATTTACCACAGCATCATGACTCAGATTCATGCAGTATTTCAATGTTTAAGTTGACTTTATCTGTTTATATCTTCATTTGATGTTGATTACAATACCTTGGTTCTTTATGGAACAGGAGCCATCCATCTCGTAGTCCTTCTGTTCGGGTTCCGTTTATTTCTACTTCACCTATCAGAAATCTGAAAGTCAAGAAAGGTTGTTTCCTGAATATCACAATTGCAATATAAGTTGTAAATTGCTATGAGCATATCTTTTTGAAGTTTCTTTGGAAGAGACATCACTATAAGATTCCTGCAAAATCAAACAAGACCATGAAAAATACAATTTCATGTTGTGTGAACCATTAGACATATCTTGAGTAACCTTCTAAAACTGAAGTAGGATATCCTACATTGTAAAGGTCATAATCAGTTTGGCTGATGTTTTATGTTACTCTGTCTGCAGAAGTTAAGGCAATACCTACCCTCATGCTGTTAACATCACTTCAAATGAACTATGAGCAAACTTACATAGGCCTAGTACTACTACAACTTAAATAAAACACTGAATCACAGGTAGCAACAAATGGACCAGAAATTGTTATGATTTATAAAAGGAGCTTCGATGCTTAAGCTCAGTTAACAATAGTGTAGAATTAAAGACTAAAACCAACCAATTTTGGATTTAAAATATGTGTCTGTTTGCAACCACAGGCTTATTATTAGCAATGTCTTCAGTAAATATTCTTTTATAAAAATATATGAGCCAGACACAACACTCTAGGTATCGAGGATTTAATCCAACACTAGTATGAATTATACCTTGAACATAGTCTACAGATCACGTGATTAACTATCATGATATGCCACTATTGCAGAGTAAACAACTTCTCTGTAGTCAATATAGTGTACCTACCCAGCAATGGAATTGTCTTTAAATGTAAAACCTTTATCCTGTGTTACCCATGCAAGCAGCAGTACATTTCTTCACCTCATACCATATCCATTATACCACCTCATACCAATATCCATTCCCCCGAACTACCCCCCCCCCCTCCCCTCTCATTTCTGGGTTTGTTTCACATTATTAGGATACGGACCAGGTGGCATTGAAAAGCCATTTTTGTATGTTCTTGTGTGATAATTCAGAGCACAGTTTTCACATCTTAGTTGTCTGTTTTCAAGGAAGTCATGACAATTACCTGATAGATTTCTCATGAGGCTCAGCATTCAGATCTCCCATCAGCAAAGCTGGACCTGGATATTTCTCCATGAAATTCCAAATTTCAACAACGGACCTTTCACGAGCCGTCTGGCTCAATGAAAGATGGGTGACAAATACATGCAACTGTAGAGATACAAGCAAATCAAATGAAAAGATTTTCAACTAGTGGTAAAACTTTCAAGTTATGCAATGACAAGAACTTGGTGTGGATTTACTTTACTTCAACTGCTGCAGTCCTGATTCCACAAATACACTATAAACATATTTCAAGCTTTTGTAACTTCAAATATTAAGTTAAGCTTCAACAAGGGAGTATTAAAAACAAAATACAATCTATATTGCAAATCTAAAGTTTTAGTTTCATTTCGATGGCTGGCAAGTATTTTCAATAACACTATAAGAATAGTCTCACTATAAACCTGTTTTCTTACATTTCAATACTTGAAAAGCCTTTATATTGCCAATATCATAATGGTCATACCTTAAATGTTCTTAACTAAACATTCCTTTTATCTAGATATTCCTGATTCCACCAATGAACTATAACATATTTCAAGCTTTTGTAACATCAAATATAAAGTAACGCTTCAACAAGGGGGTATTAAAAACAAAATACAATCCATATTGTAAATCTAAAGTTTAAGTTTCATTACGATGCCTTTTATCTACATTAACGACATTTATCTAGATTTTGTATGCCTTTTATCTAGATTAACGACATTAACAAAGCTGTTGATGAGGTCGATTACATACGTTCTTGATCCTAGGAGTTTCTATCTCAGCATGAAGACATATACGCTGGTGTTTATCCTCGTCATCTCCGCTGATTCTATTGATATTAAGAATGTTCAATAAAACACATAACAATAATCAATTACTCACAGAAGTCAGTCACACTAAACTTCTTAGTTTAAATTTACATTCAATAAGCAGATTATGCTTCTTCTAAATATTTTTCGTACAAAGGATGGCATGCACATATAAAGACAAACCAGGCTAGATGTATATCTGTGAACACAACGTTACAACTAAACATACTTTTGTAATAACTCAGGGGTGGATATTGGGGGTTGTGTCCCCCACCTCCCCCTTTACACACACATTATTTTTGGCACTATGGAATATGTACATTCAATTTTCATGGGTAAAAATGTAATAGTGGACAGTTTGTCAGAATGACTCACACACAAGAATTCCTTACATTTCTTCAGTTTTTTATGCACAGCTATTTCGAAAGTAATTGCAATAGCAGCAAATTGATGCTGTGAATCTTCCCTCCCCTACCCCCACCCTGACCTGAAGTGTTTCTTCTAAATGGCATTAAACCTATACTGATTAGAACAAGACCAAATTCACCCCCCACTCGTCCCTTGGTATTCCAACAGTTGCTATGGTAAGTATGAATACAAGTAGCTGGTTTAATTACTGACCTACTTAATAGTTTATAATCATGATTCTTGATAGGATATCTGCTGAATATTGCCAATCCTTCCTCAATCCTGCCAACAAAATCTTTGGGGAAGCTCATGGCTGGTTGAAAGACGAACTGCAACATAGAAACAGAACAGAGAAACATTATTATTATGCTCATAACCTAGCTAAAACCTTGAAAACTTCTAATTTACAGGAGTGACTGTAAACACCATTGATTATGTAGAGCTAACGCCAGGTCCTGACCAATGTTTACCCTGGCAAATGACTATCCAGATCCCCATTTTCCTCCCCTTTTTAAATCACGAACTTAATTATTGAAAAAAACCTCTATGAAATAAGACAGAGAGCTATAAAATAATGACCTTTGTGCAATAAAGGGTACTACACACTACAAGAATTCTTCACTGGCCTTTGTAAGCTGTTTTCCACTATACTCAATGAAGTAAGAATATTTATATCATTTAGTTTTCCAAGGCTGATTAGGGCCACTTTTGCATGTTACAATACATAGCATGCAAAACCTAGAATGGTAGGGTCAATGCTTACACTGCAGAATTACAGTTCTGCACGGCCTTATCACACGGCCATTCCTCACAGCCTCATTATGCTGACATTCCAAACCTTATCACGCTGCCGTTCTGCACTGCCCTATTACACTGCCGTTCCGCACTGCCCTATTACACTGACATTCCGCAAGGCCCTATTACACTGACGTTCTGCCCTGCCCTATCACCCTGCTGTTCTGCACTGCATTATCATACTGTCGTTCAGCACCGTCCGATCACACTGCCGTTTCGCAACCCATATAACGTTGATTTTTCTGTACTGCTCAACCACACTGACGTTCCAAACCGCCCTATTTTGTTGATAATTGGACTGGCTTACCACACTGGCGTTCGGCACCGCCTTAAAACACTGTTGTTCCGCACCGCGTTATCATGCTGTCAACCACACCACCTTATCATACTACTGTAATTGATGAACATCACAGATGACTATGAAGTGGTCTTACCTGGTAAAGAGGTAGGTATTCCCTGAGATGATCGATCTGACTTGGCCCATTTATCAACTTTGAGAAATCAAAGCGGACCTCTTGAAAAGCTATAATATCAGCCTGAGATTCTGAGACCAACTGCAAAATAATAAAAGTTTCTCTCATATGGATTCAGGATACATAACATATGCCAAGTAACATCAGGTGACACTTACATTACAACAATACTCGAACATACAATAGAATCATCTCTGTCTCAAGACATATCATGTAGTTACAGTATGTCAATCACAATACTGTTAACATCTATTCATGTTAACTCAAGAACACAGCATTTCATTATTATTCATTATAAATTCAAAGCATATCAGTGACCAAGTAATTTAGATTCACAGCCAATCAAATAAATGAAACATTCTATGCCATGCATCGTCGCTATCAATAAACTCCTTACCTTGCCTAAATGTTTTATTCGTGCATAGTACATTTGTTCTGGTCCTAAGGTCTGAAAGTTCCAGATATTATAAGTAACCACGGTGACCAAGGATGATGTATACTTGTTGGAGACTGCATTCTGGCATGGTACTGAGGTTGATGTATCCAATGATTGGCAGTTTATACCCTGTAGACTGGCAGATGATTCAGTCGGACAATCCTCTTGTCCAAGATTAGATTCAGCATGGCATTGTTTGGACGGTAGACTAAACGTATGGGAATACAGGTAAGGGATTCGTTCTCTACTCAACGTAACCACAAACTTATGCTCTATAGAGTCATCTGTGTTCTCCCACTTTAAAGTTAACATAAAACTTATACCAATGACAGCTTTTTTCTTTTGATATTTTTCTCCTGATGTGGAAGGAGATACTTCCTGGTAGAACAATGGAGTCTGATTATCAGAAGTACACTGCAGTTTCTGGAAGAGACGAAAATAGCAAGAAATTTCATCAACAAGAAAATAGGCATGGAAATAGGGCAAAGCTTACTTCATTGATAGTAACAAGTATAACTTTCCCACTATGTTAACAAACATTTATTTGGCAAAAAATGACAACATATAAAAGGGGAAAGTGATATTACACAAACTGACTATGATTACCACACTTTCTATTCTGAATTTAACACTTTTCCCTTTAAGTTTAACAATGATTAGGTAGTATATGCCAAATATTGTGGAAGGTCTGTTGTCTATTACCTAACAACTGTAACTTACTTTGGGAGAAAATTTCCAGCAACTTCTACTCAGAATAGAGTTCTTATTGGATAACCAAGACACTCAAATGAACATTATAACTAGCAATAATGATACTTTTCATCCATTGAAATAAAACTTGACTAGTCACAATAATGAAATGCATTTTTATAGTATTTTGGTATCAAATTGTATAAATTATCTAGTAAAGTTAACACAATGTGCTACTGTATAGTGAACACAAATGTTCAGCAAGTAATCAAATAGTATGCTATTATTTTCCTTACTGTTCTCTGCACATTTGTAACAGTTGGGAATACAAAGTCTCCAGTAGGGTTTTTTGGTATGGTGTCCACGTAGAACTTCTGCAGATGTTGCAATGAAACCTTTGAATGAGAATGACCAGCATAAAGCAGACAACTAGAAAATAATTTATAATAGTTATTGATATAGGCTACGGGTTTGAGCTTTTCCTGTACATATTGTAACTCAGTCAGATTTGTGTGGCCCCTAAAAGTTTGGAGTGGAATACCCATGTACCTGGAGCCACAACAGAGACAAGTCACAACTTTAGTTCATATTGCAATAAACTCCAAAGGAATATAGTGCATTAGACCGACTACTTTCCATACTAAAATACACAATTTTCAAAAGTATGTCATTTAATACACCATAATGGAAATTATTTTACCCAATGTTCAAACAAGGCAGTACACAGTCCCTGATTCCTGTAGCGCAAGAACAAATCTGTGTCCTCCAATACTTCCTGTTGTAACAGGTCTGTCACAGTAGCACAAAATCACTACAAACTTACAGAAATTTATATATCAAGTTGGCACCTGGACATTCTGGGGTTCAGCTACTTAGACCCCATTAAACACTGACACAAGGGCCTATTTATACCTCACATGATAAGAATCAAATCAACAATTTATAATTATCTGGCAGAAACAAATTCTGTCATAATGCATGTGTCATGTCAACAAGACTGTAGAGACACTCGAGAGAAACACAACTTTACACCATGGTAGTGTATGCTCTACTGATCTATTTACTCCTCTTGCATCTTCACAAACAGTAGACCAGGAATGTGTGACTACACATCCCTGGATGTAAGCTCATTACTTAAAATAGGCTTATACAGATTACACTTAGCATTACCTTAACATATAGTTAGAATATCTTAAGGATTCCGATAGGATAGGATTTACTGTACAAAGAATACTTGATATCTATTACAGGTTTACTTAGGCTTACTTAAGATTACTAACAGTGCTATTCCAAGAAGTGATCCCTACAAGACATTAGAAGTGGTGACACATC